>JAEBDU010013188.1:94640-140450 GCA_016802625.1 Heliconius numata
CTTTCATATAAAGTTTTTGCGTTTAAAAAAACATTTATTTGAAGACGGGGTGTGCTTATAATGGATTTCCAGTTAGTTGGCTTCGAGTAATCATGTTTCGTTTATTGAAAATACCTTTTAGAAATTCCTTTTAATATCACGAATCATTCGAATTACGATAAAATGTTTGAATTAAAGATAAAAATACTGCTCAAATTATTTTCAGCTTTTTATGAAATTCTCTATGTGTAACAATATTTCTTTGAAGTTTAATTGTTTATTAATACATTGACTAGAATAAATATTAATTATTTGAATATGTATAAATGTGTTATGCGGCGTTAAGCTCCGCAACTCAGCAAGCGCGGAATCTAATGCCGTATTTTGTAATATTTTTTTTATTATGGAAGTATTTTCTTCTATAGTATCAAACAAAAGCTACCCAGCTAACTTAGTTTGTTTGTTTGTAATCAATTATACGGATCGGTTTATCAATTCATTGGAACCCATTTCTCTGATTACTCAGGACTGGGATTTAATTGAATTCCTAAAGTTTTATGAAAAAGGTCAACGAAGCTGTTATTTCAACGAAAATCAAATATAATTAAAGATTTGAAGAGAGCAAATTAATTAAATTTTGAAAAAAACTGTCACCTCTTTTGTAGAAATTGTGAGACACACACACATTCAACATTCTATTCCACATTGACCAAAGTACTTTTAAAGCTAAATACATACTAATTTATTATTTTTTAGTACACATATTTACAAATAATTAGAGTATTTTAATATTTTCTTTAATATTATTGCAGAAAGGAAATAAAAAGATTTTACGAAATTGTTTTAAAATGTAAACGAAGAGGGCTTTGGGCAGCGGAAATTAATATAAATAGTAATAAGGGTAGGTATAAGACTTTTAACGTAATTAGGTTACAGGTAGAAGTTATGGCTTAGTGGCTAAAGTGTTTGGACGGTAACCAAGAGGCACAGCTTCTAGTTTAGCTTCTCACACGTTAAAATTTATACATTTTCTTAAAATAATTTGAAATGTCAAATTGTCCAATGAAATAGTGGCCGTCGTAGGACACTTGGGAGAGTTGATTACTTGTATTTCCTTTGGTATTTAGACAGAGCATGGCGTTGAGTTCCACCATTCACCACGAAAAGTAGAATGAAGAAAGTGTTCCCACAGTGTGAAAAAAAAACTAATGAAATCCCATCATTTCTCCAAAGACAAATCACTGTAACAGTTTAAATACCAACAGTACAGAAGCTTTGTCTTAAAACTGTCTACATTGATAAAGTCTTCATCAGCTTAGAATTAAAGCCGTGTCGAATCAACGTGCGCTGGGAACAAAGAAAAATACAACATTCAACTCCCGCTTACCGCACGATTGTAGTATTATTTGTGCAAGGTTCCATTTACTGAGACAAGCTGACTTCTAATTTATATGGCAGCATGTAAGCCTTTTAAGAAATTTAAATCTTTTCTTTACAGAGAGAGAGAGATAAGAGAAAACATAGAGAAAGTTGATTTTGTTTTCCGTTTCCGGACTAAAAATATTGAGTTCATAACTAGATTGAGGAAACGAGAATATTTTATAAGTATATTAAAATTCGACAGTCAAGCACATCCCACCTGCGCCTAACGACGTCATTATACTAGAGACTGATTATAAATATTTACATAACTGAAACCCTTATTTATATCAGAAGTTCCACGTTTTTCCCGCATAGCAGGTAAACTCATGGAAGGTAGTGTTAAGACACTAAGTTCTCCATTTTCTTTAAAGTCGACGAATATCAATGTCCTACCCTATCAGATTGCACTGAGTACGAATCGATCCTATAATCAACGCAATTACAATAAAATATTCAAATTTCAAAACCTAAGTGTTAAAACCATTAACATTTAAAGTATTTCGATTTAAAATTATTTTTATTACTTCACTAAAAACAAAACAACGATCGTTGCCAAACAAAAAACTGGCCAGACCCTATTCAATTTGAACATGGTGATTGCAAAAGTTTCCTCGTAATCACCCTGGAAGCCATTCGCAGCGCATTCCAATATAATTAAGCTTATTCTGTTAGACACAGTTGTTTCTAAACAAAATCCTTTTATATAAAAATACATGTTTCGCAATGTGAATAGAATTTTAATTTGTATATGTAATCTGGCTGTATCACGCACATAGCAGAGTGCAGTGGGAAACTACTTTTCAGACACTGAGTTCTCATCAAGACATTAAGTGTTGAGGAGCTCATATCTCAATGTTTTTGACAGAGGGGACCTAGGACCCTTAAGACACTCCGTTCGTATTAAAACACTTCTGTCACCAGAATTTTGTATGCATTGCGTTTGGAGTGGAGAAAATCAACGCCGCGCATTGCCTGGAAATTAAAATATTAAACATTTCTTTTGCTCGTGTAGAAATCGAACCTACAACCTGTCGCGTTTAAAATCGCACGCTTGTGCCCCAGCCCACCACTGGCTTTTAAACTATTATACTTATTTGAAAAAAAAATAAATAAAAAATAGAAAAATGGCTTGGCCTAAACAAGCAGATAGTCAAATTTCAAGTCAACAGTCCAATAACCACGTTTCGGCCATAGATCCTCACTCTAATGGGCTAGTGAGATAGCATCCTCATTTTCCTACCCATTTCCTCACTCTGAGCCTCTCGGTAATACTCATTTGCTGTCGGCTAATGAACGTTTGGGTATAATGATGGCGGTAAACATCAGCTTAGCATTTTTTTGGTGGTTCTAAGAATAGATACTTTTGATGAGCATAATTTTTTTGAGCTGTCAAGACGCTCCGTTCCCCACTTTCCGCCAAATTCTGAAGTCATTTTGTATTGAGTAGCGAAGCTTCCTTCCTTCCTCCTGAAAGAAATCCTTCTGCCCATCTTACTGTGATGCGGGATACAGCGTGAAGCTGTTTTTTTTTTAATTTTTACGCTTTGGTACCTAGAAAAAAAAAGCGCAGTGTGGAGTTCCGCCACCCAACACGTAATGGTTCGAAAAATTCAACAGTAAGTGAGTGTTTTAACACTAGGTTTCCTCTGCATACCCTGTCATATGCGGGGTGTATGATGAATCTGAAAAAATTGCTTATTTTAATATTTTAATGTAATCTTATTTTATATTAAAATCTTATTTTAAAAGACTACAACGAATTTATTATTCATTCCCCAGAATGCGGCATCGAGGAGTGCTCAGAAGGCTGTAGAGAGGGTACCACGTGCGACTGCAATCCAAAAGACACTGATGTTTGTAAGTTAAATACAAATTGAAACCGTATGCATTTTTCTATATTTTATGCTTCCATTTGAATTATCATATATTCTATACTAATATTATTTCCAGCCTCCGCTCGCTTCGACACAGGCCTACAAATAATGGACCCGGGCAGCAGTAATACATCCCAAGAGATTATTAAACAGGTTTATTAAACTAATATACTTAGATTATATACCGACGTACTCTTCTTATATATCGACGTTCTGGCCACTATTTGGTAGGAATGGCTTTAAAGAACAATGGTTGATGAAATTCAATAGAATATTTAGAGTTTAAAAACAGTTTTGAGCCATTTAAAAATAGTTGTAGGTTCGATTCCCACTAGAGAAAACTAAATATTTTATATTTATCTTTCCTTGCTCTGGTAATGTTCCACAAACTCAAAACGCAATGTCTCCAAAATTGAGCGGAAAGTGGAAAACGGAATGTCTTAATACTAGGTACCCTCTGCCTACCCTGCTATGTGCGGGATACAGCGTGAAGCTGAAAAGTAATAATACTATTATGTTCCCCTTTTTTTCAGATCACAAACTATTTGAGGGCATCAAATATAACGTTACATGATGATATTCAATTATTAAACATAAGGTAAGTCAACTAAGTTAAATACATTTTGTAATTATCAAAAGGTCCGACTGTGAGGGCGAAGGCTGTGGCTTCGATTCCCAATCAGTGTAATGAATGCCTCCAGAATTTGAAAAAGTGGGGAAGGGAAATGTTTTAATAGGAAGGAAGTGTCTTAATACTGGGTTCCCGCGTTCCCTCTACCTACGCTGCTTAGTACGAGATACAGCGTGAAGCTAGAAAAAAAATTACAGAAAACTGATAACAATTTAATAGTAAAATAAAAAATGTAGGTATAAAAATCATGAACGAGTATAAAAGTTAATAAAAAATAATTACGCCATTATCTTTGAATATTAATCGATTTTTATATTATCGCTACCATTAAAGCTTTAAGAACAAGAAAAAGCTTCGTTTCATAAATATTTAATGAAATTTATGGAAGAATAAAAAAGAAAATAAAGTTTCATTTTCAACTGAGAATGCTGGTAGAATTTTAATTATTAAAGTGACAATTGTTTTTTGTTAACATTTGTTTTTCTTTGCTGTAGCTTTATCCTACTATCTTACTAATATTATAAATGTGAAAAATTTGTAAGAATGGATGTTTTCTTCCATTTTCACGTAAAAACTATTGAACAGATTTAGATGAAACATTACAGGCAATCTAGTGTTAGGGTATTACATATCCCATTTTTCCCCTAATTCTGGAGGCATTGACGTTGAGTGGCGGAACTAAGTGCCATGCTTTGCATCGACACTAGAGCAAAGAAAATAAAATATGTATTAAATATATAATTTCCTCGAGTAGGAATCAAACTTACGTTTAAAGTCATATTAATAAACAAAGGCTATAAATTTTGTAAAGATTTTGTATAATATAACAAGATAAAACCTTGACCTAATTGTAATTGAACGCAACAACCTATGTAAACTTACAGCAATTCATATAGAAAACAAATACTATGAGAAATACACACAGTATGAAATTAGATATGAGCTCATCTCTCCCCTAGTTCCCCTGAAGCGTCGGGCGCGCGCTCGGTGTGGCTGCGCGTGTGGGGCGCGCGCAAGGAGGCGGGCGTGCTGCGTGCTGCGCTGGCACGGCTGGCGGCGACCAGGACGCGCGAGGACCGGCTGCGAGTGTTGCCCGCCACGCTGCGGCTGGAGATGCAGCCAGCGTTGAGCTTACATGTGAGTTAGCTTTACTTAATGCCAGGCAAAGTGCGGCGTTAAGTTCCGCCTCTCAACTTTTGCTTCAGCTTTATCCCGCACATAGCAGAGTAGGCAAAGATAACCTAAGACTCTAGTGTTATGACACTCTGCTTCCCGTTACGACACTTCCGTTTCCCACTTTCCGTCAAATTGTTAAGGCGTTGCCTGTTGAGTAGTGGAACTTAACGCCGCGCTTTTGCCTCGTTACCAGAACGCAGAAATGAAGACATTAAATATCTCATTGCCCCGAATGGGAATTTACCCACAATCGTCATGCATTTATAATGTAAAAAAAATATGTTAACGACATATAAAGAAATAATACACAAAATTTAATAAAATCTATAGTTATCTACACATAGTTTCTTAAATTTTATGCGAAAGCACAATGTTTTTAGAAATAAACTGATCTAAAATATACTCACAAACAAACTGATTTTGCGAACTACATAGAAAGGTCTGTCAAAATCAGTTCCACAACTTCAAAGATTAGATTCAACAAAAACGAAAAACAAACAGGTTTTACAGTTTTACAACTGTTACCGACGTACAAGCAATTACAAAGCCAGAAAATTCTCTTTTTTTTAACTACAATTAACAATTTAAAAAATATTATAGGTTAAAAATATTTAGCCTTACGCTTTATCCCCCATATAGCAGGAGAGATGAAACCTAGAGTTGGATTTCGGAGAAAAATGGGGAATAAAAATGTCTTAATAGGAACTGAGTATACTAGCTTCCCAGGTTCCCTCTGCCTACCCTACTTCGGTAAACAGTGTAAAACTAAAAACAAAAAACATAATGTGCACTTAAAAGGACAATGAAAACTTTTATATTCATTCCATTCTTTACATTAACTTTAAACTAAGCGCTTAAACAATATACCTCCTAAATATTCCACGACTTGGCAACTTAATACAGAATTCGATAAGCTCAAAAGAAATACCCGCTAGTTTCTCCACGAAACGTTTATTCTCCGTATAAAGTTACAGTAAGAAGAATAAATAAAAAGTTACAAAGTTAAATTCAGTATTTATCGCCGCATATACACCGCGAGCACCTGCTCCTGCAATGCACTTTAATATAGTATGTGCTGGGTTTGTTTTCTCTGTATTTTTGCAAGAATACTGGCTATTACTACCAACACCTTTTGAGTTCTTTTAAAATTGCTACCCAACTTACTATAAAAGCGTATATAAATATGAATTATGGTAACAAGAAAAGATTTTTTTAAATATAGCACAGAGAACAGAGTGTCAAAATTACGTGCTTCAGATAACTTATCGTCAACCTCTTCGTATACACTTTGAAGAGTCCCCATACATTTTCAGAGGAACTCTTTCGAATGTCAATCATGTTCTCCTTTTCTGCCTACTCCTAAATTCTATGTTTTTTGTAGTTCATTTATGGCATATATTTTCAATGTGATTTTATTTTTTCATTTCTTTTTTTAGCTTCACGCTGTATCCCGCATGTAGCGGGGTAGGCAGAAGGATTCTATCCTAGTATTAATATCGCTTCCCAATTTTCCGAATTGTAGAGTTATTGCGGGTTGAGTGGCAGAAATCACCGCTGCACTGCTCCACACCAGGACGAAGAAATGAAAATATTAAATATTTCATTTCTTCAAGTAAGAATCGAACACGCAACCTGTCGCGTTTATAGTCACACGCTTAAACTGACATGTATTCTTTAGATCTCTTACTACAAAAATATTTTTAATGAAACCATTGCAACCAAATGTTGTAGTTTTAAAGTAATGCATGAGCAACAGACAAAAAGACAAATTAAAGCTTTGTTTTATCTGCATAAAAGTCTTCACGGCACGATTTTATTAAAAAGAAACATTGTAAGCAAACCAAAATGGGGTCTATTTTGAATTATACATTTTTTTTACACATCATGAATACATTATAAAAATTTCTATAAAAATCCAAAAAAAAAAGAAAAGTTTAATGGAGGCCTACATTTTCGGGTATTCCCCGAGTACAGTTAACAAATTAAAAAATATGTATATTTTTTAAAGCGCAACTCTCACCATCTCGTTCCATTGTGAGCTGCAAGCGTAGCGCTGCCAGGAACCACATTATGCCCTATTCATGTTTTGTCTCTGTTTTGATGTAGTTCTACAATGAAAAACCCTTTTGTTTCATAATTAATCACTGCTTAATTCAACGCTGCGTTCACTCATGTCATTAATTAAGATCTACTTTTTTTGTTATTGTTTGTTTTGTACGTTATGGAAATGTTTACTTTATATCTATTTATAGTAAATAGGGATCTATTTATAGTAGGAGGGCATGTATGAAGAGGTTGATGACAGTGGACGAGGCGAAAGAGGTATGTAGAGACCGTAGCGTTTGGCGCTCCGTTCTCTCTGGCTACCTCGCTAGGGATAAAGCGTGAAGCTATGTATATAATTATAGTATATATATTTTTATAATAAATGTCTGAATTGTAAGTATTTAAGAGAAAATATAATTTCTTCATTAAAATTCATAAGAATTTTATGTTCAACTAAACTCACAACGAAGTTTTTTTTACTATATAGACATATTCTTAAAATTAATTTGAAGAATATATCTAATCTCTATACAGTACAGTGTCATAAAGTACACATATATACAACACGCAGTACGTATCTTAGTGCCTCATGAGGGGAAGTCATTCTATGTCACAGTGTCACATGTCATCAGTTTTACTATTTTAAACTAATTCAAATTATTTTGTTTTTTTCTTGTTTAAGCTATATTAGCTAAGCTGTAAGAGTGAATGTAAGAGCAGTTGTTAGAATTTGAACTTAGGCTCTTTCCACACCAAGTTTTTTTTACTGTGGCAACAACGCCCGTCGAACGCCATTAGAACGCCTAACAAACGCAGGGCCATCGACACGTTTTGACCTTTGCAAATTTGAAATGCATGTTATGTAATAAAAAGTACATATAATAATTAAAATGTTCTTCTCTTAAGCTAACAAATGAAATGTTAAATATCCACCGTAGCTCGTTAAAATTCTTAACTCTGGCCGTCTGCCAGTTATACTAAACGCGACAACGTGAGCCAGCATGATTGTTCCACCAGCTACGCCAGAATCAAGTAAAAGTGTTCATTTCATTAGGAAAATTCCTTTTATTTGACTCTCAATCAAGTTAATACTGCAGATTTATTATATTCAGACTCGTTATGAATAGTTAAGATGCCAATGGTAATTGGGTTAACAGATGGCTTTTGTTCATGGAATGCCTTATTGTAATTTTTTTTTTTCAGTTTCCCCCGAGTGGAAATCGAACCCGCAATCGTCGCGTTTACAATGGACCAAGGCTATATATTTTTCTAATTAACACACAAAAAGAATAACATAACTTAATTATCAACACACCTCTCCTAATCTCAATTTCCGCGACATAGCTTATCCAAAGAATCAAACTGACAGTAATAAGAAACTCGTAAAAATATGGTCGTGCATTGCTTGGATTGGAACATAAAAATTTCATTAGGCAATAAAAATGTTTCTCTAGCTTGAAACATTTCTTAGGGATGTAAATTTCACCTTTTATTGCAGGCGTTGATCGTGAACCAGCGGCCGGAAGTATGGGAGGGGTCAGAGTTCATACTGAGTTGTATGGCGTACGGGTCCTCGGAGATTGCGTTCACGTGGTACAAGGACGGGGTCAAAGTGAACTTCAACGGTACCACTCGGTGAGTGTTCATTAAAATCGTTTCTCGTCGATTTTCTTTCAATATTTTCCATTAAATTAAATTTTAAAAGTGTTGGAAGCAAAGAAAAATATAAGTATAATTACAGATTTTTATTAGCCTTTTTTATACGTACTTTTTTACTTTACAATTTACCATTTTTGGCTTTACGCTGTATCCCGCACATAACAAGATAGGCAGAAGGAAAGTAGAGAGACGTACGTGAAAACGTAGTTGTTAAAACACTCCGTCATCATTAAGACACTTCCGTTCCCCACCTTCCACCGAATTCTTGAAGCACCTCAACGCCGCGCTTTACCACGTTACCAGATCGATGAAAATATTAAATATTTAATTTCCTCGAGTGAGAATTGAACCCACAACCTATTGCCTTTATAGTCGCACAAACAGCTAAAATAAAACGTCAAAAATAACTCTTTTCCCTAGAGACATTTGGACAAGAACGGTAGCAGAAGATGCCTTAGGCAGGCGTATGTCAGTGCTCGGTATATCGGGGGCTAAGAAACCCGACAGTGGTCGGTGGTCGTGCTCAGCTGACGACTCCGGCAGACGACGGTGTAGCGCTCTACGGCTGACGATACTGCGACCACCGGATATCCGGCTTGTGCCGTCTACGCTGACTGTTAATAAGGTAATTATGAATTTATTTTTAATTTACCTTGGGTCAAAGATAGATTAAGTCCACATGAAATATTGCCAATTTTATTATTTTTTTATCTTTGTGCATAAGACGCTTTTGAGCCTAGAGTTTTCGCAGGGGCACAAGCGTGACCGTTAACGCGATAGGTATGGGTTCGAATTCCATTCTAGGGAATGAAATATTTAACATTTTATTTTTCTTGCTCTGATAACGAGGCACTCGCAATACTGGAGGTATAATTCTACGAAAAATGAACGGAAATGTCTTATTGGGGACGGAAAATCCTAATAGCAGGTTTCTAGACCCTGCCTACACTTTTATGTGTGGGATA
Source organism: Heliconius numata (assembly GCA_016802625.1). Classification (NCBI taxonomy): domain Eukaryota; kingdom Metazoa; phylum Arthropoda; class Insecta; order Lepidoptera; family Nymphalidae; genus Heliconius; species Heliconius numata. The sequence continues at coordinate 104,393 of JAEBDU010013188.1, forward strand.
CAGGGTCAAGCCATAAAATTGTTCAACTAAGTGTGAGATTTTTGATTAAATCTGACGTTAAATTAATAACTGACAATAATAAGATCTCCCTATCTGAAAAATTGTCTTTGAAATAGAAAAAATATTGGCACATAAATAAAGTAAAGTTAATTTTATATGCTGACAATTTAAAACAAAAATAAACTAAGGTATCTAACAGATTTTAAAAACGACTAAAAGCATTATTAAATATTTTATTTGTATCTTCTCTTACTTCATATAATAAAATCAACTCAAAATGCTGTATGTTAAAGTCTATACATTATATTAATTAATGCTTCTTCGTATTGAAATATACTTTCTAGTATTAAATAATTTCATATTTTATGTTTTCAAATTGTTCTGGTATATTAATTTTATAATATGTTAATTCCATTTTGTAATTTTATAGTCGCTATTCTTTAGGTTACCGTATCCGGCATACTCGTATAGCAGGGTAGGCACAGGGAACCTAGTGTTAGGACACTCCATTCCTCACTTTCCGTCCAATTCATAATATTGTTGAATATTGTGTTGAACTCAACTTTGCGCTTCTTCTTGTTACCAGAGCGAAAATAAAAATAATAATTCCTAGTTAATAATTTCCATTGAATGAATATATTATGTTAAGATAAATAAACCTTTAGCAACCATGAACGGAAACCTACATACGTAAATTATATTCCGTTCATAATTGATTATTACAGTTCAATAATATTGCGTGTATTTAACATGTAAGTACTGTAGAAAAACATAACGGATCATTATAATAATATTGCTAATATATATTCTATTCACGCAACACTTTGTTCCCTCTTTCCACCGAATTGGAGGCATTGCGTGTTGAGTGGTGGAAATCGAATACACCAGAGCAAAGAATTTCATTACCTGTTGCGTTTACAGTCCCTCTTTTGGGCCCTTGCGTCGATAAGCCTATATTATGTAAATTATTTTTCTCAGGGTGACAACGTAAGCATAACTTGCCTGGCGGGCGCCGGTCGCGTGCACGGAGCGCTGGGCTTCAGTTGGGCGAGAGAAAGATCACTGCTGCCGCTAGCACCGGGAAGGGAGGTCTGGGAGGACCTGTACCCTGCTGGGAGTGTACTGAAGTTATATAATGTGCAGGTTTGTATATCTGTTTAGTTCTAAATTTATACATATATTTGCTTCTAACGTAAGGATATGACAATTGACTATGCCTTGAATAATTTTGAAGTCACATTGAAATAAAATATCTATACTTCCTATCCTATATCTTATAAAACAAAGTCGCTTTTTGTGTCTGTCTGAACTTTCTAACTCTTCTTCTTCTAAACCACCCCACGGATTTTGACGCGGTTTTCACCATTAGGTCGAGTATTTCTCAGGGAAGGTTTATATATAGTTTATTATTTGTACATTCTTATGTAAATCACTATAAATACGATAAATGTGTATAAAGTCCTACCCGTTGAGACACTTTCGCACATGCGCTGCTTTAATGGTAAGTACTACATAAAAATAACATACTGGAGTATTGTTCCTCTTAATAAGATCTACAAAAAAGTCCGCGAGAGCATATTCATATTTTTTAAGGATAACGTGTAGTGATCATATTTCTGTCTAAAAATTGTAATTTCAATATATTTTTTATTGTGAAGGATATTTTTCCATAATGGTATTAATCCTTATCTTTTAAAATACTTTATTAAATTTCTACGTTAAACGAAGATAAAATTTGCTTTTTACACAATTTTGAAATTGCGAATAGTTTTAGAGAAAAACGCATTTAATTGTTAACACATCACGCCGTTTACACATCAGCTGTATCGAGTCAAGTTTTACTTATACCTTACTCTCAGTATATAAATAAGTATATTAGTTACGTTGACCATTTAATGTAGATCAAAACTGTCTTTTACTGTTTTTCATTTTAATAAGTACTTTAGAAATTGTTACAATATCAAAACATCCTTGGTGCGAAACGCGCCGTTTTGCTTATACAAGCGCGTCATGAGCAGTCATCGGTGGTTCAGTGGTAAAATGCTCGCCTGCCACGCGGGCGGCCCGGGTTCGATTCCCGGCCGATGCATTCTATTTAATTTTCCTCACAGGCAGCCACGTAGTGCCTACCCAACCGGTGTCGCTGTTTTAACAGCATTAACCACAAGCTCAAAAAAAAACCCGCCTGCCTCTATAGCGAAGAAGATTTAGATTGTGTTATTTATTTGTGTTTATTTTAAAACAATTGGAAAATCCTTATTGGAATTACGAAAATGCGGGTTGCATTAGGGTTTAATTTTAATTAATTTTCACATTATCTTAAGTGCTTTGCAAACATACATTATATGAATAATTCAGTAGTTAAGGCGGGCGAAGCCACGAGCAGGTCGCTAGTATATTATAAATTCGAAAGTAACTCTGTCTGTCTATGATTCAATCAGGGCCAAACTACTGAGCGGATTGTGATAAAATTTTATATAGAGATACTTGAGGGTCTTGTGATGAGCATAGGCTACTTTTTTTCTCATATTTATAATATACTCGATGTATATAATTAAAATACCTTTCTATTTGTTATGCAATTTACTGTTAATTACAAAAGTTACTAAACAACAAGGAATTTTGTTGTTTTAAAAAAAGGTTGCCCAAATTGGGCTTCCTGAACGCTGACATGGTGTGCATTTCGTTCAAATAAAACAATACAGAAAAATCTTTCCTTTTATCCGTAATCCTTCATTAAAATCTTAAGCTTATATAGTTCAGTATTTAAAGAAAAGATCTAGATAACATAATAAAATGTAAGACCTAACCAAGATAAAGTTTTAATGAACCATCTATTGTCGCACACCGCTAATTACCCCGCCGTGCCTACAGCGAGTGACAAGAGCATTGTTTCTTGTAAATCATTGTTGATTACGAAACTAACGAATGTTTCTTTATATTTTGTTAAATAAACTGTGCAAATAAGACTTTCATTTAATAATTTTAACGAAACTTTTTACACAGTATATCGAATTATCAAGAGATCCGTAATGGAGTATTTATGAAATTAAGGAGAAAATTGAACTGTCTGTATTTTTAATTCTTTGATATTGAAATATTGCTTTTACGGATAATCGAAATGGTTCTGAAATAAAATTAATAAGATATGACTTTACAAAATAATTGCGACAGCGTATGAATGTAAACGTGATGGGTGTGGCTTCGATCCTCATTCTGGGGTTATTTTAATTTTCTCGCTTTGTCCGACGAACCGCGGCAATAAGGTCCGTCACTCAACACACAATTTTTGAAAACTTGGACGGAAAGTGTAGAACAAAATGTATTAACACTAAGTGTCTCTTCCTACCCGCTATATGAGAAAAACCGTAAAATTATTTTTTAAAGGAAAAAATATTTCATAGAGACATATTTTTTTCTTCGTTATCCTATTTGATAAATATTTTTAGAAATCCGGTGAGTTTCGATGTCAAGTTTCATCAGTGGCCGGTACTAATGCTAAGGGAGTGACGATGTGGGCGTTGGGTGTTAAAGATGAAGCCTGTGAAACGGAAGCTTCCCACGGCTTGAGGTGGCCTAAAACTGCTCCTGGAGCCCATGCGTCTGCTGCTTGCCCGCTTGGACATAGTGGCGAGTCTACGAGGTAGGCAACAACAACTACAATTCTATTTTTTATATATTTTTCTTTCCTAAGTATGGAAAAACATTTAAAAAACAATCCTTTCTTCTGAACCTTTTAAAAAATATTTCTATTAACTTTTCACAATTTCTGACATCTGCCACACTTTTATTTTTTATACTTCCAAAAATCGTCTCAAAGTTGAAATTTGAAAGTTTGGAGATTAATTAATTAACAAATTCATGAATACGAGGAAATCCTCATTAATAACCTCTTTTAAATCTTTAAACTGTTAATAAACTTAGCTTTGAAAGTCTGAACTGAATTATTAGCTAGATAACTTGACCAGTGAATTCAATAACTTTCAAAAGATTAAGTAATTTGCAAGGATCTTATCGATTCACTTCTGATCTAGATTTTGCGAGCCGAAGACAACTCAGCATGGAGTCAAATGGATGTCGCCGGACTTCTCTGGATGCATCGCTGATTCTTTGAAAGATATTTACGAACAGGTAAACAACCTGTATATTATTATTAGTTTTTTTAAATGAAATCTAAAATGAACATAGAATCATTGCTATTTATATTTTAATAAAAAACGAGAAAGTGAGATAAACAAAATCCTTTGTAGTATAAGATTCAAGCGAGATTGGCTGTAGCGTTTATTTCAAATTCAATTTCATATACACGTGTATTTTCTAGACGACTCGACGTGCGCTTTAGAAATCATGAAATTCTTTTATAATTCTCGAGTACAATTTTACATGTTCATTTTAGTAGCAATAAAAATGAGGATGTTATAGCTCAGTGAGCTCACACGTGCGCAAGATGGAGAAAGAAATTAATTAGGGAATTCAGTTGGCAATATGATGATGAAAATACAGTCGAACTGAGAACTTCATCCTTTTACAGAAGTCGGAAATTAATAATTAGAAAATTTCATTAGACAAGACTTATACATAATATTTTACTTGTATTTTTGTAAGCCAAATAAGTAAATAGAAGCAAAATATAAAACTAAGAGGTACTTTGAAATTTTTTAACAAATATTTCGATGCCACTTTTCAGTTTTGCGAATATTATCTTACAAATCTTACAAATCCATAGCTAACAAAATTAAGTTACTTGTTCAAGGACAAAAATTTTCTTTAACCCATTTAGACCCATAGCCAAACTAGCAGTAAATCAAAGGTTTTTTCGGTAATAATTGATAGATATCGATGTAAGAAAATAAAAAACGTAAAAAAAAATTTAATTTTTTTTTATTTAAATATAAAAAAAATGCCGTCCTTAAATGGGGCCAATGGGCACATATAGTATCTAAATTTTCGAAACTATTTTTGCGACACGAAATGTTTTATAACAGTGTAAAACACTATCAACGCGTTTTTTTTATGGCACATTGCACGTCTCAGTTGCTAGCAAAATTTTTGGGAGTAGTGGTCTACACCGTGGTGCTGCAGACTTGGCACTGCAGAAGCTGCTGGTCGCATAAATACGTTGATGTTTTCGTCTCTTAAATCGTGACGAGCGATGTAACGAAAAAATCAAGCTAATCTATCCTGTTTATATTAGTTAGCAAGTGCAGGTGCCGCGAATTTGCAACAGCAAGATCCTATGTATGTGTGGATAAAACCCACCACCATTTTTTGCCACGTACAGCATTGCTATATAGGTAAAAAGATTGATCAGCCTGATCAACCCCTCCCATACCACACTGTAAAACCTTCGCACTAATAAAATTTAGTTAACTTGGTAAAAGCAGTAATCAAAATCGATTCGGTTTTTCTTTTCATATCCTTTACTGCTGAGTTTCATCTTTTAACAATTCTTAAATTTCTCAAGACGACCTTGTATATTAGTCGTAGTTGGATCACTTTTACACCAACGGGGTTGCTCAAGATTACGGTTCCTCTACGTCTCTTAGTAAAAGGTTGATAAATGCTTCTATTAGGAAGCAGGCAGATTAGCAGTGCTTTGTATATCTACATCTTCTTCTTCGTCGATTACCACACCTGGTTTTAGAGGCAGCGCAACTAAATATACCTCTCCGAAGTCTTTATCTTCAATAATTACAACTGCCATTGCTTCTTGAAGACCCTTATATTCATTGCGACCGCTAAATATCCTAAGAGTCATTATGAGCTTTGGATGGACATGCATATAAAAACATAAGAATTGACCTCTGATGTGCCCATTGGCCCCAGTTGGGGACAGCATCGTAAAAGTTGAATTTGTCCTATTACGACTCTTCTTTTCTAATCAAATGTAATTATATTACATAGAATACTAAGTACTTAAGTATGTTTTGTACCAAAACAAATGTATTTAGAAGAAAAATTTAAAAATAAATATACTTATATTTTGCCTTCACAGATTTCGTGAAACAGCTTTACAAAAGGAACGAAATGAACGATTGTAAAAAATTTTTAATTGGATTTTACGGCTACAACATAAGGATATACTACTTATCTTTACAATTCTAGACATAAACTGCATAAAAATAAAAATATAAAAAAAACAAGGATACTATTGTAGGTGTACCCATTTGGGCACGGCGGGTCTATATGGGTTAATGTGAAGAATGATGAAGGGATTTTCGGAAGAAATAATATCTACACCTTTCAGTTCACGCGCATATCCTACGGTTACTCCTGGGAGAATGTATCCAACGTCGCACACCAGTACGGAGCAGTTCTTAGGTTCCTTCCCGCCCATCCCGGCGAAGGCACTCTACCTTTACAACATTCCAGGGAAATGCTGGAATATTTACGTTCTGCAGCTGGAAAGTTCCAGGATAGACAAGAGAGTGTGGCGCATCTATTAATTATATATGACACGTTATTAAAACATCCTGATGCGTTTTTGGACGAGGAGGTAAGTCGTACGTTCATAATATAAAAAAAATGTATAAATGTCCCGGAACAGTAATTTTACTTGCTCCAAGTTTTGCTTATGGAAATTATTAATAACTTTAATGATTTTATATTAAATGTAATTTACTAATTTTCTAAATAACAATCGTAGGTAATAATCTAAATAACAATCTAAGAAATACGTTTAATTTTCGTATTCTTCATAATTTATTTAAATGTATATATTAGGCCGTGCCTCGTGGCGCAGCGGCACAAGGGTGTGACTGTAACGCGACGGTTGTGGGTTCGACCCCACTCGAGGAAGTGAAATATTTATTTACGTTAATATTTCCATTTCTTCGCTCTGGTGTCGAAGCAAAACGTGGCATTGAGTTCTGCCACTCAACACGTAATGAATCCAAAATTCGGCAGAAAATGGGGAAAGGAGTGTGTTAACACTATGTTCGCTCTGCCTACCTTGCTGTGCGCGGGATACAGCGTGAAGCTGATTTATTTATTTTATTGATGTATATATTAACATTCACAAATCTATCATTCCTCTTACATATACCTATTTGAATACAACATCATAAATCTAAGAATCACTGATGCAAATCCCCATCCTCATCATTAATAATGGTTGTGATGAACACGCAGGAAGCTGTCGGGTTTATTAGCTCGTACAAATTACGTCAATTAACATGTTAACAGATTATCTAAAGCTAATGCTATTAACGTCGCTTGCAACGATTAGTAATCATTAATTAAACAAAATAAGTGTTGTATTTTGTTTAATTGTCCCTTATAAATATGAATTTATATGGTTTTTTTAATAATAACAAGATTTAAATCATCTTTATAAAACATATAAATTTTCAACGTAGCGTTATTTGAACTTGCGCCTCAATCTACTTAATTTTTAACTATAAATATGCTTATATTAGAATTTCGGCGTAGCTCGATGAGAACGTTTGGCATAGTTGGTCGGTTCCGAAGTACGGTTACGGTTCCTACGGTTTCGAAGAGGCGCGGGTTCAAATTCCGCTACGTTTTCGAAGTTTTAAATTATTACTTAGATTCGTATTCCGAATATAGAATGAATTATTTTTATTGCATCGCTCTGACAACAAAACAATGTGTGACGTTGAGTTCCATAGTAGAGTAGGCAGAAAGTAACTGGAAAACCTAGTGTTAAGACTCTCCGTTCTCATTAAGGAACTACTGTTCTCCACTTTCTGCTACTTTCTGAGGCATTGCGTGTTGGCAGTGATGTTACTAAAAATGAAAGACTCTAGTTGTGGCTTCTCGTGGCGCTGGTCGCGCTTTGCCTCGATACCAGAGCGAAGATACAGAAATATAAACGTAAATAAATATTTCACATCTTCGATTGGGAATCGAATCCACAACCGTCGCTTTACAGTGACTCTCTTTTGCCGCTGCGCCACGATGGCCTATATAAAAAAATATTTACATAGAAATTAACCCAAAGTATAAAATTTCATTATTAGGTAAACAGAAGCCTTAAACATTAGGTTCTAGCTAAATATTGACAAACAAACAGCCAATCGTATATAACATGTAATATGTAATCTAGCATATTAATAATAGTTGTGTAGTTAAGCCCATTGTAAGAGACAAACACACAAAGCAATTAATCAACTCCAATAGTAATATTCGAGTGTTATATTCAATATTAACAACCATTGAAGGCTCTCAATACTCCATCAAACGCATATGTACCGTGTGATTACTTAGGACAATATAAATTGACATAAGAAGTTTAAATACGCGGAGTTAAGTTGCGTGGGTTTGATTTAATGGTATTGGTTGTTGGTTTAGCTCTGGTTATCTTGCTACTAATACTCTAATTTGATTTGTTAGAAGATTAATTATATCTGTTATGGTTCTGCAAATAGGGTAGTTGTGATTATAGGAAAATAAATTGAATTCTTTATTTTCTCATGTTAGGTATAATTGTGAAATAATTTTATTATAATTAGAATGTGAGACAAATCCAGTGCCGTTGTTTATTCGATTCCCACTCGAGGAAAGACTGTAAACGCAAGGTTGTATCTTTGTATTCGTAACATTGTATTTATAATAATAACTAGCGATGCGCTAGCGGCTTCGTCCACTTGTACTATAAAGGTATTTATTTTCTCATCTGAATTACTTTCGCGATCTAATAAAATTTTATAGACAATTGGCATAATATCTGCATTGATACTGCATTAAATCGACAATAACTTTTGAGATTAATATGCACATGCACAAACACACAGACAAACCGACCAATATAAATATATATATATATCCTGAGTTTTATTAAATTCATAAATGTTTCCATTAATATTTTTTCTCATATATAAGTATATTCCATGTACAGACAGCAATGAGTTACAGTTTTATTATAAGTACAGATGACAAGTAAAGCAACGGAATACATTTTAAATGATTCAATGACTCGTAACGAATGAACGAAGTTCGATATATTATAATGATGAACGCTTTGTGAAAACTGAACAATATTTTCCGCTTATGTGTCTCGGATAAAATATACGAGTATTTCTTTTTATTAAACTGGGGGGGGGGGTTGAAATTCTCACCTCTTTAAAGTCATTAAAATGATAAAAAAAAAAGTTATTTTATGTAGGTACATTGTTAGAGACAATCAACATCTAATGATAAACGCAATAGTTGTGAGTACGGTCCTCGTTAATAGGAATAAATTGTTTTCAGTTTACATGGACATAGTTTTCATATTTTGACATAGTTTGCAATTTTCTCAAATTTTTATGAATTTTCTCAAATTAGGTAATTATCATGAATTTTATTCAAAAATTATTAAGAAAAAATAAAAAATCAGCTTCACGCTATATCCCGCACACATCACGGAAGGCAGAGTCAAGACACTCCGTCCTCATTATCCGCTGAATTCTTAAGCATTATGTAACAGAACTTAACACCACCCTTTGCCTACCATTAATTAATAAATAATTTAAAAACAATACATCTAGCATAAACAACAATTAAAACAACTACACTAAACCCAATAAGGGCTTCATTAAGGGCCATACAGGTCCCAGAGTTGTTGATTAACAAATGTTTATAGATAACCGACGGCTTAATATTCCCACTGAGAGCCTCGTATGTGACAATGTCGATGATCCTGAGCGCTCTTGAGGATACCTTTGTTTGATAACTTACTTGATATGTCGTATAATGTATGTAGACATACATTTGTATGATTATATTTGGTTTTGGATTTGTATGGACGTTGTTTAAGTATTAGGCTCATGACGGATTTAAATATATAAATAGATTTAACTCAACACGCAATACCTTCAGTCTTTAGCGGAAAAGGGGGAACAGAGTGTCTTAACACTAAGTTCCCTGCCTACCATTTCTCAATCAATCAATTTATTTGTAAGAGAATAAATAAAAGACTAATGGCAAATGGCCACTAAAATCCTTAAACTGTAGTTTTTGCAATGGTGAAACCTGAAGACACTTATTTGAAATATACGAGAACCACTCAATTCTGAAGGCATTACGTGTTGAGTGGCGGAACTCAACACCGCGCTTTGTCTTCACACCGACGAAGAAATTAAAATATTTTATTGTGTCTCTGCGCCGGGACTGGCCTCAATAGCAATTAAATGTAAATAGTAATTTCAGAAAATATACGAGTTACAAAACGCAATAGTAGACACGGCAGCGATGAAGGACAGTCTAGACCACCAGTACCAAGAGTTCACTGTTAAATCCAAGCAAGTCCGAGAAGACAGTGCGGCTCACTTCACCTTTACTCCAAGTCCTGGATCTGATGAATGGCTCCTGACTTCCACTGGAGTGGAACTGGTGCCTAAGACTGGGAACGCTTCGGTGGTAGCCGTTCAGTACCACGATTTGGCAGCTCGCTTACCTTCTTTGAGGAGATCTATTGAATTTAAGTATGTTTTTTGGTTTTTTTTATAGAAAAATTATAAAATTTTAACGTCGCAAGATTTTAAATATCACACCTCTTGGAACTGTGTATGACTTCTAAAAATGTGAAAAAAGTATTTGGTTTATTTTTGTTACGTTTTTATGTAGCCAATTTACTGAAAATGTAATTGATAGGGTTATGCCTTTTTCTTCAGTGAATTAGAAAAGAAGTTCAGGAAGGGAACCTAGCAGGTTCCCTTTTAAAATTGCAAAAAATCCGAAAGCTGAGTGATGTTGAAAATCTTATAGTAAAAAGAAAAAATCCTTTCGTACGATAAAACGTACTATATTGACCAATTTTGCTATAGTTATTTAAAAAGCCTAATACTAATTTAACGCTTCTATTTCATCTTAATGCCGATAATTTTAGGATATAATTTTTATAATTTGATTTAATGTTTTAAATTTAATTCTTCTATGTTTTTTACATAATTATTCATTTTTAAGTTCCACAGTCATTCACATATAATTTATTATAATTTGTTTGTTTTTGTTTATTTAACACCCACTACACCGTGGGCGTACAGCACGTCGGTTTCCAGGAGCGGTCGCGAGGTGGAGTTCCAGCTGGCGTCAGCTCAAGTACAGATATCAGCGAGTACGGACGACGCTCACACTGTCACTTTGCTATTTGTGCATTCCAGAAATTATACTGCTATAGGTAATTAATTATAGATTATTTGTTTTATTATATTATACTAAAATACTTCCGGTTTTTTTAATATTAAAAATATAGTTATAAAAATTAAGGGTCTCAATAAGCATCGACATTATTGTTTAGTTGTTCTAAGGTTTTTTTCTGAATTTTAATGTTACGTAAAAAGATATTGTGGAAGAAATATTTCTTTGATTTAAGTTTTTTAATTTACGCCAAGCAGAAAATAAACAAAAGTTCTTCATATAACAACATTACCATAATATTAATTATGATTTATTCAATCACAATTAAGTAATAATTGCAACTAATTTTCTTCTCTTAGGTTCTAAATTAGCCTGTGGTCTCCGAACCCCCAGTGAACCTCGGCTGTGGGTGACCAAGGCGTGCGAGGTGCGCGTCCCGGAGCCCACGCACGTCGCGTGTCGGTGTCGGGGACTTGGCACCTACGCGCTGTTTACTATTGCTAGATCTACACTGGTGAGTATATATATGTATAATATGTGTGATTGTAAAAGTAACTGGTTGTGGGTTCGATCCCCACATGAGAAAATAAATATTTATATTTTCATTTTCTCGCTCCGGTATTGAGGCAAAGCGCGTTGATTTTGGCCACTCAAACACGTTTCCAGAATTTCCTTTTAGGTTCCTTCTGCCTACCCTTCTGTGTGTGGGATACAGCGTAAAGTTGATTTTGTTTTGTTTATGTTTATGTTTATGTTATACATAAGTACACACTGATGTTGAAAGTGTCTAAATTTGTGGAATGCCAGGGCGTGTGAAGTGGGCATCCTGAAACCTACTTATGTTGCGTATAGACGTTGTATATTCTGGGATTATTGTGCGTAATGTCTACTCAAATGAATAATAAATTTAAAATATATATATTAGCTTAGTTAAGCCCTACCACTCGACATAATTTTATATCTTTACTTATAGATGATAGAACAAAATATATCATGATTTTTAGAATCTAGACAATAGAAATCAATAATAATGTTTTCTAATCGAATTCCCCGAAAAAACAGACAGAAGCGGAAAAAGATCTCCGCGGCGTGGTCAAGATAACGGTGGGAGTGGGCGGCGCCATGTGCCTGGTGGCGGCCGCGCTGCAACTGCTGAGCCTGGTGCCGCGCCGCGCCGCGCGCCTGCCCGTGCTGCTCAAGGCTGCTACAGCAGGCGCGCACTCCGCCGCCGTGCTGGCGCTGCTCGAGTGCGACACGCGCCAGGAGGAGGCCTGCCCTGGCGCGCTGGGTTGGCTGTGCGCGGCGTGCTGGTGCGCGGGCGGCGCTGCGCTGTGCGCGCAGCCGCTGCTGCTGCAGGCCGAGCTGGCTGGGCGGCGCCAGCGAGCGCCGTCTGTCGCCTTGCTTGCAGGTTAGTAAGACTACTCTACCGGCTACAATACAACGTTAATAATCCATCCTGATCAGTAAATTGCGACCTTATTGACTTATGACGACGCATCGGGCTGGAACAACTGTAAAATCTCGATAAAATCGGTAGATTAAGAACTAGATATGTTACATTAATTTTCATCAGTCCGTGTTTAGGGTCCATGTTAATAATAATAAGTTTGACAAAGAATACACATTATATCTACAATATAATTTTGGAGGCACTGTTTAATTTTTATATTTTCTCCCTGCCAAATTGCGAAATATATAAAGTAACATCAAGTACACAGTGTCACTGAGGCGTGACAAAAACGGAAAAGAAGTTAAAAAATATATAAAAATCGTAATTTATAGGTAGTCGATAAGACAAAACGAAATTAAATTTTACAATTGTATACAATATTTTTATACAGGTGTATGTACACTGGCCGGTCTGACAGCGCGCCTGTGGGGCGGAGCCCCGCTGCAGCTGGGGGCCGCCGCGCAGGCCGTGTGCGCGGTGAGCTGCGGGGCGCTCGCGCTGCTCTGCCTCGCGCTGGCGTTGTGCGCCGCGCTGCGGTTACGCAGTATCACGCATAAAGTGCCCGCTGAACGGCGGACGTTTCTGAGGGATAGGTAAGGTTTTTTAAGCGGTATAACTATAGCGTGATGCTACAAATTAAGTCAAAAGTTCTTGTAAATATTTATTAAGTTAGTAGTCTAGTGTTAAGACACTTTTTACATTATGTGTTGAGAGGTGGAATTCGACACCGCGCTTGGTCTTATCACCAGAGTAATACAATGTTAACAATTTATCCAGCTGAGTGAAATTGGAACCCACTCTCGTCGCGCTTCCAGTCAGTCAGATATGACACAGTGTGTGATTGCAGGGCGCGCGTGGTGCGGCACACGCTGGCGGCGCTGGCGTCCACGAGCGCGGCGCAGGCGGCGGGCGTGTGGTGGGCGCAGCCGGGGCCGCGCGCGCTCGCACACGTGCTCGCGCTGTCCGCCGCTGCGCTCGCTAACGTTAGTTACATATACATACACTCTATTCAATTACATACCATTACAAACACTTTTGAATCGTCAAGATATATGAAAATATCAGTAAACATCAGTACCGTCAACCCTACAGGAAGCTACTACGGTCGACAAGTCCTAGCCGCCAGAAACTTAATTTTTCTGCACTTTTCGACATTGTTTACTGGACAAGTAAATAAATTTAATTAAATCAGTTTCACGCTGTCTTCCTCACACAGCAGAGTAGGCAGAGGGAACCTAGTCTTAAAACACTCCCCACGACAGGATAAATAAATAAACATAAGTAATAAAATTCCTAAAATCAAACCTGCGTCCATATGCCATCTTCTGAGCGGTCACGACTCATCGAGCGTAGTGTATACACTCGCATTCGCACTTGCAAAACCCTATCAAACACCCTCAAACCGCATCATCTTCACACCTTCAATTTGCTACTTCAAAATCCCACATCCCCAAATGACTACTAGTTAGTTAACGTTCACATAATATGATATCTGAACGTTAACACTTAACTTACTACTACTTAAATTACCTATATATTCTATATGTAATTATGTTTTTTTTATAAAATTCAACATTTACTATATTATTAACACACTATAGTCTCTATTATCTACTAACAATCTTGTTTAAGTAAATTTTAAACGTTTAGATTTCGTAGAGAAATTTCAACAATAATTAAAATTATAAAACTTTATAGTAGATATAACTAAATATATGTAGTCCTATAACAATAATCCAGGGCATAACAATGCTGGTGTGCTACGTGATAAGAGACGAGCATTGTCTCCAATCAGCGCGGAGACTCCTCTCACTACCGTCGAGTAGAGACTGGCAAGAGTCTCCTGCTGGAGATACTTCTCTTAGCTGTAAGTTAAATAAACTACAAAATTTGTTTTTATTTTTAAGCCTCCCTTATAAATAAGTATAATTCATAACCATGTTTAAAGGTTAAAGTTCCAAAAGTTACGTAGCCTAACCTTAACATTAAGATGTTTTGCCACTAACAAATCCAATATTCATAAAAATAAAATCTGTGCTTTTTTTCTATTTTCATTAAGCTATTCACATGTCACTGTAAACACGACTGGATGTGGGTTCGATCCCCACTCGAAGAAATGAAATATTTATTTAAGTTTATATTTCTATTTCTTCGCTCTGGTGTCGAGGCCAAGAGGTCGGAGTGTCTTAACAGTAGTTTCCCTCTGCCTATCCTGCTGTTTGCAGGATATAGCGTGAAGCTGAAAAAAATTAATTCATTAAAAAATGTCTCGTTTCAACACAGTGTATATAAAACAAGGCGGAGAGGTGGAAAGTAGAGGAGGTGCTGGAATAATTGAATCGACTTCATCTCCAGTATCTCCGATCGCCTCATATTGGAGGGCGCCTGGACTTGAAAGTCCTGCTAGAATGCACAGGTACATCATCATTAGTGTGAAATAAATTTACTTTTAATAATTGTACGCCTAAATCTTATAAACTAATTTACCAGATTTTATCTTTTCTCTCCATACAGAAGACAGTCAACACCAGACAGCCGAGCAGATATCGTCAGATGTGTTGAATACAAGGACTCACTACTAAGTCCATTACGATACGACGGACACCACGTGACCACCACTCACGCGATATGCGATCTCATACCGCATACCCCCCGAAACCCCCAAAAACCACACATCCCCTTAAATTCCTTAAAACCTCACAACCCTCAACCCGAATATATGGCCCGAGTATGCTTAGAACTTGGGGTCTTAAAGACCCCACCAGTCGAAACACCATTACTAACGTGCTCAGTAGACTTCGAGCCCTTCGACAGAACAATCGACACGTCAAAAGAATCTTGTACAATATGCGTACAATCAAATCCAGACATTTCAAAAAT
Organism: Heliconius numata; assembly: GCA_016802625.1. Lineage (NCBI taxonomy): Eukaryota > Metazoa > Arthropoda > Insecta > Lepidoptera > Nymphalidae > Heliconius > Heliconius numata. Next base: position 119,805 of record JAEBDU010013188.1, read on the forward strand.
AACTTCACCGCCAATAAAAAGCTGTTTAAAAAAAACTAAAAAAGATTTTTCGTCGAGCACTTCCTTACCATCAATGGATGTGATCGACAAGTCCAAGTCAGACATAGAAGAAGTCAACAGAGAGTGGAATAAAGCCTACGACTCTCCGGACACAGACCGAATGCTGAACAAAATATCTGATGACCTGGATTTCCTTCTAAACAGGACTCAGGATAAAAGTACGAACTTAAGTCAAATAGAGGAAGCCCCGACTTAGGTAAAAATCTAGGATAATAGATAAATAATTTAATAGAAAATGGTAACAGGGGTGCGTATGTGTACATATTATTTTTATATAGTGATATAAAGTGTAAATTTCTTATTCGTGTATATAAAGAAAATGCAGATTTATCGATGCGTGGTATATATGACAATTTAGTTTTTTTTTTATATTTACAGAAAAAATACTTATGTCTAATATAGAGCTTGTGGTGCTCAATTTTGAATTTAATTTTCAATTTTAAGTTACTTTAATTTTCTCGTAAACTTATATAATATTATTAACTTAATTTTATTATTAATTATAATTTAAATTATTATACAGCCTACAGAGTACGCTAAAACGTATAGTAAATCTGCTACGTGTGATATATTATAAAAAGACGTTTCTAAATAATTTATTTATAAAATAAACTAAACTATTTAATAATAATTCATTTAAAAAAATATTTTTGGTGCGAAATAATAATTAAAATAACTAATCGATAACAGGATTTCTGTCGTATTATATTTACACATTTTTATTCATAGCGCCATTGTTGCAGATTCGAATTCCGTTCAAAAGAATCTATTTATATTTAATATAAAATTATTTTCATAATCTAAATAATTGGAAAAAGAGCATGGATCCTTTATAACCCATATAGAGCAGAGTGTTCTATCACTAGGTCTCTCGTTCAGTCAGCAAAATAAAAAGAAACCGTACCATATAAAACAACTAATACATTAAAAAAATCAAGACAATTTAAGAGCTCTCTATATCGAAAATTCGAATGTTTATTTTTAAGTCAATCATTTCAATGTATAAATTTAATATAAACAAGTGAATTTCAAAATCCTTGTAAATTTTATTAAATAATAGTAATTTGTAAATAACTTACTTTTAAGAAAGATTTTTTTTAAAAAAACTAAATAATTTTAAGTATTATTTCTTAACTATTACTTTATTCTAGAAAAAAAAAACAATCACTTTATTTTACAAAGGCTTTATCTCATGTTTTAGTATCTTTTTCTTTCTATAATTAAATTTTAAATATCTTTTTTTAATTATTAACCTTTTCAATTCATTTTAATTTTTCAGATGCTAGTCAAATTGTATTTACACGCAATAGTAGGCCGCTATGATATTTTAGTTCAAATTTAATTACATATACAGAATCTATGAAAAATAAATATTTTTATTATATCTGTTATTAAGTGTGATATATTTTCTTTACAATTACGAGTTACGAGTTTAAATAACGTGACCAGACGTCCCGTTTTTTCAAATGGCACGTAAATTCGGTCGATCGAATCACGTTTGGCCGCAATTGAAAAAGCCAAAAGCATTCAAAATATTTAATAAAAATTGCAAATTAAAAGGAGAAAATTGAGCAAGACAAAGAATGGTCACGTTAAGTATAACTAAGAATAAACAGTATTAGAGTACAAAATAATTTAGTTTTTACATTTTAAAACGAAAAAAATGAGAACATATTGATATATTATTAAGCTTGTGACGAATATTGTATTTCTAAAAAAATGTAAATGGAAAACTAGTGTTGGAATAATGTTACTATTGTAATTAATTTAAATTTGTTATTGAAAAATCTTAAATATAAAGAAATAACAAATACCTACTACATCTTAGAATTAAGAAACAATATTCGTGACAAGTGTATTTTATTTTAATTTTAAATGTTAATAACATAATTATGACAAAAAGTATTATAAAAGTTACCAACGCTCTATTCATAAATAATAAGTAATATTTTTTATTGTTAACCTTTCAGTATACGATTAATTTTAGTTTTATTAAAAAAACTTTTAGTTTTATTTAAATAATAATAGTATTAAATTTGTCCAAACCGATGTTAATAATCGATGTTAAATGTAAATAAAATATGTAAATACGTTAGAAACGATTCTAAGCGAATTATGTATACATTTTGGGTTAGATCAAGTACAATATATTTTTTATTTACAATTAAATACAATTTTTTACTATTTATTTTAATTGTTTCATTTAAATTTACTTTCTTACTTATTCCTGACTTAGGGGCTGACCCAGGACCTATAAGGATAGTACTCGAGTCCGCGATCTCGCAGGCCATATACTCGGTCTTTGATACTTTGCCAATATTCATTTGATTCATGGAGAGTGGTTATGTAATGCTAATGCTGTAGCTAGAATAAGATACCAAAACGTTGACCGTCATCCCGATTATCGTGTATTTCGATTTTTCTCTCTTCAACAAAGAAGTAATCCAGCAAGTATCGTACTATTTCGGAATCCAGATTAAATGCGCCAACTTTTAAAGTTACTTGCAAAAACAGTGTAGTACATTTTTCTTATAGTACAGTCGGTTAAAGTTGGGTGTACTAAATATTTTGAATTTAATGTTTGACAAAAACACGGCATTTTATTGAAAACCGATGCAGGTATGTTTCAATCCTAAACTGTAATTCACAGAAGGGTTACTCATGATTACATTACAGAAAAAAAAATGAAGAAAGAGTAATATTTGTAGCCTTAGGACTTGAAAAATCATCACAGGCTGTCTGTTTTTCCGATATTTTTTTAAATCAATATAATATGAAAAATACATGACACAGATTTTTTTTTATATTTTTCTCATAACTGTCACGACTTGCTCTATCACCTGGTTTCGTTTTATCGTTGACTCCTGGGACACCTGTATATACAAATATGTTTATATAGATACTAATAATGTGTAGAATAAACTACGCAACTTTGATTATGAGGCCATTCAGAAAAATATACTTAGAAAATTGTTTTTGCATTGCATTAACCTTATTTGTTGACTTCCATACGGTAATATATAACAGTGGCGTAGCTAGGGGGGTGCGAGCGGTGCGGTCGCACCGGGCATCAAACGGAAAAGGGGCATAAAGTCGACGATTAGTTTGTTTTTTCTTTGTTTTTTAGACCTTAGATCATTTTAAAGGGCATCAAGTCTCTAAGCCGCACCGGGCATTAAAAGAAAAGGGGCATCAAAGTCGACGGTCAGTTTGGTTTTTTTTTTTTAAAACTCATCATCAGGAAAGGGGCATCAAAGTCGACGGTCACTTTGTTTTTTTTTTTTTAGAACTCATCATCAGGAAAGGGGCATCAAATCCCCTAAGCCGCACCGGGCAGCAAATACCCTAGCTACGCCACTGATATATAAATGTGAACAAGAACAGAACAAACAAGGTTAACGCAAAAAATCGGTGAAACATTTATTTTTGGAAGTAAGTTTTTTAATGTTATTAGTTTTATCTCTTCCCTTGTGTTCTGTTTTGCTTTAAAGAATGCTCGAGCCGTCATTAACACTTCTTCACTTACCCTTTGAGACTGGGGGGGTCGTCTGTACATCCTTCTACTAACGTATGTACGTATGTAAGTGGCCGAGGCCAATCGTGGCCTCACAAGCGTATACATATTTGCGACAGGTTGTGGGTTCGATTCCCACTTGAGGATGAAAAATAATGTTTTAATTTCTTCGCTCTGGTGTCGGAAAATGGGGAACGGAGTGTCTTATTGTTATAATATAGTCTTAATACATTACACGATATAAAAAATTATGCTTTAAAAAGAAACTGATGTTAAGCGGTATTAAAAACTCTTAAGTAAAGAACCCTATTGAATAAAAGGCAACTTACATAGAAACAGACACCTTTGCGCTTGAGATTATGTCACGCTTAAACGAGATAAAACTTAGTTCTCATGGCACGACGCGGCGTGACACAAAGAAAAACTATTAGAATAAAGCCGTTTATATTGGTAAATAGATAGATAGATAGAAAAATTTTGATAATCAATTTTCTGTAACCATTGATTTTTGAAGGATTCGTGATTGAGTATTTTCTAAGTGGTACGTGCTTCACCGCGTCGGTAGTTTCATGCTCCAGCGATTCGAGCTGATAAGAATGTCCTTGGAGCGGTCGTGGCCAATGACGGGAAGTGAAGAGCCTATATAAAAAAAACAATGTATCTATTTACATATTTATAATCGATGAACAGATATTACTAAGATTAGGGGGTTTTTTTGGTGATATTTTGAGGTATTATGTTTTTTAAAGATAGGTATTTGAAACATATGGTCTGGTTCCTGGTCTCGACAGGAATATATGGAGACAAAATAAAATTATGATAATTTTTATTAATACATATACAGGGGAAGCGTCAGTGCTCCTTTTACGGGAACAGCATATAGGGTAAAATATTTCAAACCCATACCTAAAGAAATTAATCAAGATGCCTCAACAGTTTGGACGTAGGATTTTTTTTTCATTTCACGATGTTTATCCATACCTATATATTAAATATTTCTTTCCCACAAGTGGGAATTGAACCCGCATCTGTCCCGTTTATATTTACACGCTTGTGCCACCACAGCGGCCTCGTAAATACTTGAAATATGATAAAATGCGAATTAGTTTATGTAAATAACCCATTTAAGATTAGCACATTTTTTTAATTTACTTGATTTAAAACTTGTATACTTCACTAAAGATTAATGAAGTGATTTATTTGGACTCAAAAAAATACTTTTAACCTTTAAAAACTTGTAAGATTACTTTATTAAAGTTTAATATAAAGCAAAGTTGTAATATGTTTTTTTATATCTATTTAACATGTTTCTGTTAACTTTACGTTTAAAATCGGTTACTTTATGCCGGCGTATCTTGTTGACATTGGAGAGACACCACTCTGTTTTTTCTGTCAAAGGTCTGGAAAGTGCTGCATTTTAGCAGGATTTAATAAATCAACATAGTCTCGAACTTTATTTCTTTGATATACTAAAAATATAATTTAAGAAATTGCTTATTTATATATTTATATTATTTCAGTTTTTATTTAGATTCAGATTTGTTAATAAAAGGGGGAAATAAAAGTTTTATTTATTTTAAGTTAATAACAGATATTAATAAAAAAAAACATTAAAGCCGAATCGTGGATAACAGAGTGTTTTGATACTGAGTCCTCTCTACCCACCGTGCTACTGTACTACATGAACCTTAAATTCTATAAGACAAAACCAGTATTTTTTCCAAAAAAATCCAAATTCCTTTATTAATTCGTATATAATCAAAACAAAAACAAAAACAACAATATAAGAGATTTCACAATCACAATATCTAACGCATCGAGGCTGAGTGAGCAGTTGAGTATGTTCTCTACTCTTGAAGTAGACACTCAGACAACGCCAGGATAATTAAAATACGCCACAAAGTAATGCAAGACACGTATTACTTGCCAAGTCTCTAAACACGTTCAATAGATCTTACTTTAGATACATTATTTGTTTCTGATGTATAGAAGATTTTTTTTCTACTATATCTGTAATCGTTGGTTTGCCTTGAAAAACGTTTAGGGTTCCGTATTATTGATTTATAAGCATTGATGTAAATTCCTAAAAATATAATTTTAAAAAAATGTCTTTGGACCAGTCACGGCGCAGGTTGTGTGTTCGACTCCTACTCGAGGAAATTTAATATTTAAATTTTTTATTTCCTCGTTTTAGCCACGCGCGGCGTTGAGTTCCGCCATTTAACGCGCAATGCTTCCAGATCTCGGTGGAATATGGGGTACAGAATTGTCTTATTGGGAATAAAGTGTCTTAACACTAGGTTTCCAGGTACTCTTTTCTTAACTTGGTATGTGCGGTAAGCTTTTTTTTTTTATTAATTTTTCTATGAGTTATGTCTATCGCAGTCAGTTACTTAATTTAGAAAAACATTTATTTAAATATATTATTATTTAATTTATAATATATCTTATATTAAAACCTAAATATTATTAATTTTAATCCAATTTTAATTCAACTAAATGGAACACTTCCTAGTTGCGGCCAATCGCTCTTTACTAGACCAAACACTTAAGAATTGAACCTAGCTAAGTGCATGACAACATAATTTACAGAACAAGATAATTTAGCAATACGGTATTACGTAGGAGCATATATTTGATTAAATATGAGTCATTCTATAATTTCTTAGTGTTAAAACACTGTTCCCATTAAGACACTTCCGTTCCTAGTAGTACTTAGATATAAGTTTATTGTATTTCCATATTAGTACAAGAAATTTGAACTGGTTCTTATCATGCACTGCTCTTTTACGTTTTTTATTTTGAATCCTCGCCGCAGAGTCGAAAAACTTGAAGAATCCATTGTTTTTGTAAACTTGGACATTGTTGCGACTGAATTATGTGATTACTTAGTTATGGAAACCTAATTATTATTTTCAATTAAGTATTTTAAATGTACTTCATTTTTTATTTAAGAAAATATATCTTTTTCATTTTATTAAAATCGCAGTTGTGGCGTAGGGGAACAACACGTAAACGCGACGGTTGTGGGTTCGATCCCCACTCGAGGGAATGAATTATTTATATATTAATATTTTTATTTCTTTGCTCCGGTACCGTTGAGTTGAGTTCCGCCAATCAACATGCAATGCCTCGAAAAATTCAACGGAAATTCGGGAACGGAGTGTCCTATACTAGATTCCCTCTGCTTACCCTGCTGCATGCGGGATACAGCGTGAAACTGAAAAAAAAAACCATTTAAATTTATTCTTGTTTCAATATAGCATCATCCCACATATTGATTATGTTATACATAGTATAGGATTCATAAATTCAAATAAAACTCAGGAAAATGTTTATATTTCTGATAGGGGAGAGCGGGGCTAAAAGTTACCGAGGTAAGTTGTTCCGATGGAAATAACTTCGCGGAGAAAAGTGATAGGAATATTTAGTAAATACATAGTGAAATGCAATGTGATAGCGCACCCATGGCCAGCATATTGAACAATCCAGTGGCACCCGAAACCAATGGAATAGCACACGGGTGTCGTTGGTGCACGATTGTAAATATTTTTGCATTTCAAATTTTTGGTCTGTCTCACAAATTTTAACGATTAGCCTCGAGTATGTTGGTGTTTTTTTTACATTATATTACCTACTATTTCGGAACACTATTTGTAAATTATTTATGTTTTCTATATCTCATTTATATTTAATTTTTTTTCAACACGTGTTTTTGAGGCTAGATGTTCCCTTTTTTTGGGGCATGTTGTGACCTGTTGTTGTGACGAAAAACTTTCGCCAATTCATTTGTACCAATAATGGGATGTAAATATTGTAATTTTTTATACTAAAAAATATTGTAATTTAGTAACATGCGGACTTATGCTCGGAAATCAACTCGAAGTTATGTGTCATATGAGTTGATGCAAAAAGCAGCGGATGTAGTTTTCAAAGATTGCAGGAATAAGATAAAAACTGTTACCAAAGAATTACATATACATATTAAGTGCGAAAACCAAAAGGTATAAAATTTTTGTTTATTATTTTGGTTTAACAAAATCAAAATAAGTTTTATTTTATATATTATTTTATAAATTATCTTTTACTTTTTAGTTCCGTTGTTTTTCGGTTCGGTTTTTTTTTGTTCAAAATTAATTCTTTTTACGATTTTAAGTGATAAGTAACCTTAAAAGGATACTTCTTAAACGAGTGTTGGTTGTGGTGGTAGTGGTTGTTAACGAGTGGCATCTGTTGTGATGTGTAAAACTTGACTCAATTAGGTATTATTTTTGTGGAAACTAACATTTTGGTATATTAACAAGAAAATACATAAAAAATATTCGGGCGAATTGGGAACCTCCCTTTTTTGAAGTCGGTTGAAAATGAAAACTTCTTTTTTGAGGTTGGTTGAAAAGAAATGCAACGATGGGGAATCTTACTTCTGACAATAATTTTAACAAAGTTTTCCCTTGTAACTATTCCAGTATAATTAAAATTTACCAAAATAAAAACAAATTTTCTCAATTTTGACCGGATTTTATAATCAGAACCTAACCAAAAGTAGTAGAAGAAGTGTATCCTTTCAAATAAGAAAAGAATCATTAGAATCGGTTGGCGTGATATTGAGTTATTCGTCATTTTGTCGCACACGTACCAATACAAATTTATTTATTTATTTATTTATATATAAACCTTAACCTATTACAATAAATGGCGTATAATTAACAGTAATACAATTTTGGTTAAGTTAACAATAATTGATTAGCACTACCCTCCGAACTAGTATGTAATTTAATACTTATGTGATTTTCTCATAGATACCATTGTCAAAAATAGATAAAAAAAAAATGGTTCCCACATGGGAAGCACTACCTTTCAAATAAAAAAAAATCATTAAAATTGGTTCACCTAATCAAAAGTTATGAAGTAACATACATAAAAAAAAGAAACAGTCGAATTGATAATCTCCTTTTCTTACAGAAGTCGGTTAAAAAAGATTTGCTTTTGCGCCTGGTAATTATTATGATATTGTTGATTATTCCTTAAATAAACAAGCTTTGTTCGATTATTTATTGTTTTTTATTTTGCAAATAATAGCTTTAAAAATATGGTAACAATTTACCCCGGTCTGTTAACAACTTGCCCCAAGTCGGGGTAAGTTGTTACTTTCCGACTTCAGTCATAAAAAAAATCATAATAAAAAAGTCTTACAAAGAATACCCCAAATTACTGTTTTAATTGCAAGTCTAGATATGTAAGTTGAATTTGATTATATTGTATAAATACTAAAATCAAGTATTCGTACCAATATTTGAGGTTAAAAAAAAATCGGAACTTTTGGCCCCGCTCTCCCCTACCTACAGGTGTTTTTACAGTCTGCTTAGATAATTTTGCTAGCGTTGGATTTCCCATATAATATTTTGTATTTTGTTTATAATAATATGACGTCATACTCGTATGTCTTCCTCCTGGCATTAATCCCGGCTATTTCCAGGGTCTGCCTTCCTACTCAACCTACTCCACTTTGCACGGCACCTCGTACTCGTATGTATTCTGTAAAATATCTAAGATGAGATTGTCGTCGTGGAGCAGAGGCACAAGTGTGTGATTGATTGTAAAGGCGACGGTTGTGGGTTCGAGTCTCGCTCAGGGTAATGCAATATTTCATAATTTTATTCCCCGCCCTGGTAGCGAGGCCTATACACAGCTTGAAGCAAATATTATTTTGTACATTTTTTGCTATATAAACAAGGATCGGTCTCATGCAACCTTGTAAAGTTTACCATTCAATCTGACAGAGATTTACATAAGAAAAAGGTGATCTGACAAAGAAAAATATTAAATTATAAATTGTAATTGCAGTGGTGTGCTGCTGACGCTATCTGTACTTCGTTCAAGTAAATTCAAAAAAAGTTTTTAAAATTTAAATATCGAGAGATCTTAAAGGCAAAATAAGTTTTATAAATAGAAATTTAAGTAAAAATCAGTTTCTTTCTTGAGCTGTAGGTTCGATCCTCGCTCCCACCTATAGTAACACAAAGTGCGGCGGTGAGTTATGCCAGTCAACACGCAGGAGTATCTCAACACTTGTTAAATTAGATTAGGTTTTTGCCTATCTTGCTTTGCGGGAGAATTTATTGTATAAAAGTATCATTTATATAAAATCGTTTCCAAGTTATTTAAAGTACAAATTGAATTAAAAGAGGTCCTCGGAGAGAGGAGGACATACAATTGAAATAAGGAAAGATGTAAATAAATAAAATAAGTGTAGGCTCGTGAGTAGGGATCCCACTTCTGCTCGTTCAAGTGGATTGCTTCCTATTTAAGTGATTTAAATCTGATTCTATAAATAAAGAAAATATAAAAATAATAGACGTTTAATTGGTTTTATCGTATGCATTTATGTAGATATGTGTGTATAATATTTATGATAATTGACAGATATATTTTACTCTTTCTCTCTCTCTCTTTAGTCGGTCCTTCAAATCTGAAGGTCGGGGTTAGCATCAAGGTTCCATTTGGAGGGGACAATCAGCCTTCTTCTGTTCAGCGCGTGTTATACAACCGTAAAGTTTATATTTTCACACCTATGTACGCATATAGGCGCAAGGATAAAAGCGTGCCACTGTAACCGCACAGGTTGTGAGTTCGATTCTCATTCGAGGAAATTAAATATTAAATAGATATATTAATTTCTTCGCTCTGGTGTCGAGTCAAAAGCGCGGCGTTTAATTCCGCCACTCAACACAAAACGCCTCCAGAATCCGCCGTAAAATGTCTTAATGTCAACGGAGTGTCTTAACACTAGTTTCTAAGGTGCTTCCTGCCTACCCTGCTATGTGGGGGTAGACAGAAGGAACCTTGGAATCTAGTGTTACGAGAAGCTAAAAAAAATTGTATATAAGTAAATAACCGAAATATCCGTTCCTGTCGGGGTTTTTGTAGCCAAGTGACGGACAGGATGTACGCCTAAAGGCATCCGTCACGCCTTCATATAACAAAAGCAGGATAATACCATGCAAAACGCGAAACACCGTTTCCGACTGCCCTTCACCGTCAATCTGTTAACATTAATTTATTCTAAAACATTTTTTTTTATTACGAAATTTACATTACATTACATGGAAGTTACTTAAAAAACATCCTAGTGGATCCTAGTGTTAAGACACTCTGTTCCCGATTTTCCGCTGAATTCTGGAGGCATTGCGTGTTAAATGGCGGAATACCATCGACCTCGAGACCAGAGCGAAGAAATATTAATAAATATTTAATTTCTTCGAGTGGGGATCGAACCCACGACCAGTTGCGTTTACAATCTACGCCGCGAATGGCCTTACTTGGCTTTTATAAATGAAAAAAGACCAAATAACGATATATTTTGTGTCCTTTGTGTCTTTTCTGTCGTTGAAATCTATAAAAAACTGTATGGTACTCCAACTTTGCTACACAAGTTAAAACTGGAGAACTTTGAAAAACGCTTCAACTTTTTTCTTTATTCCAAAATTGTAATATACCTATATATAATAGAATATTTTTTAACATAGTAATACATACAGAGGCCTTCGTGGCGCAGCGGCACAAGGGTGTGACTGTAACGCGACGGTTGTGGGTTCAATTCCCACTCGAGGAAGTGAAATAATTATTTAAGTATTTATTTTCATTTCTTCCTTCCTGCTGTGTGCGGGATACAGCGTGAAGCTGTATAATAACTATACACGCGAGGGTTGTGTATTTGAATCCGTTTGATTAGTGATATTATTTTAAATTATTTTCATATCCTACTTCTGGAAGATCAAGCGGCGTTGAGATCCGCAATTCAACACAAATTGTCTTAAAAATTGAGCAGAAAATCAGGAACGATACCTTAACCTTACCTTACTGTGGGGGAATAAGTTTCTTCTCTTACCGTATCTCATAGTTTGTAATACTATAAGACGCACCTGGTCTCAAAGATGCCTAAAATGTGTTAGGGCACTAAAATTGAAAAAGACAAAACTGATTTATATTTAATAAACTTTAATATACTATATATAACTATAATCCATTGTGTTTGTTTTATAATATGTAGATGGTATATGACTAAAGTATACGATCTGGAAAAACTAAACATTCCCGTGAGATAGTAAATGGGGGTCATTAAAATGATGAAAAACAAGGTCACTGAACCCATGTCCTTTGATATGGTTGCTTGTTGTTGCCACTGACGTATCTCGCAATACGACGCAATGCTTCGAATGAGTCAGGGAATTATACAAAATTTCTATCGTTTTTTAATAAGTTAATCTTTATTCAATTACTTAACTATTAAAATATCATATAAATATTTTTTTATTTATTCACATATGATAAGAGTATATAAATTATTAGAAAAGACGAATAACAAACAGGTATTTAAGATTTATTATACCACAACAAACGATAAGTGGGTGCTTAAAGCGTGCGTATATTTCTCGTGGTCTTATAATATAAGGAATAAGGATCAAAAGCTGGTGTAATGTTACAGGTATGTCGTCAGAGGCCGGCTACCTCCTTGACTTTACGGTTTCGATTCAAAAACAAGGTCAAGCGGTCTGCAGAAGCAAAATATTTATATGGGAGTGTGTCCTTTAAGTACCCTTCTAAAAGTATGGGAATGTGTTCAATGTTATATCAAATATTTTTTTGTATTGTCACATTAAGAGTTTATGATTTAATATCCTAATCGTTTTTTTCTCGTAACCTTGTACGATAATGTTACATAATTTAAAGGCATGTAATAAATTTTCATACTAATTATTATTACTAGTAGACTAAGTTTATTAAGGCCTTTATAAATATAAAGAGCTCTCGACACCGATATATATCTTGAGATGCTGTTTTCATTCATAGATGTTATAATATTTCTAGTCCTGTTAGACATCAATAAAATTTTAAGCTAAATTTTAACATTACCTTATTTTTTTTATTTGAAACAGACTATCAAATATGCAAATCTGAAAAATATATTACAAATCCTAAAGTCTTTTTTGTTATTTAAAAAAAAACCGAAATCTAATGGAAGTGCGTTTGTTAGAGTAACCTAAGATTTTTCGGCCCATTTCATATTAAGATGGCTCAAACTTAGTTCCCCGAAAAGAAGTTCGTAATTTTTCATTGCACCCGTTTCAGTTGTTCCAAAGTTCCGTTTTCTGGTTATTTGTTGGGTCATGAATCTTGACGTTTGGGCTCACCTCCTCCCAGACGAGGAATGAATACAAATAGCGTTTGCCTTTTCGCTATTCTTTTTATTTATATTGTCTGTCAATGAAAGAAGTATTTTTTTAGGTTCACGCTGTAACCCGCACACAGCAGGGTGGGCAGAGGGAACTTCTTAAGACACTCCGTTCTCCATTTTTCGCCACATTCTGGAGGCATTACATGTTGAATGATGAGTTTGCCCTGGCACCAGAGCGAAGAAATGAAACTATTACATAGACTTTTTTAATTCAGTTTCTGAACTTAAATTAAAATATATATTTTTTTTATTAGGACATAATCATGGACTGCAATAACAATTTAGCTATAAGAATGGAGAATTAGTATCGCAAAAAAAGTTTTTTTATACGTATTTCTAAATAAGTGTTGCCGATGCAACCGTAAAAGTTTCGAAGGACACTTTAAAGTTTTCGCCGTCTGTATTTTGTTCGTGCAAAGTAAACCTTTTCCACGAAACATTTTACTACTTAATAAATGGTACTCGAAAACAACATTGTTTCAAGCAAATTATAAAATTCTTGGTGATCTTAAACACATGTATGAAATATTATATACTATTTTTTTTCAAGGCAAAGCGCAGCATTAAGTCCACTACTCCACTCTCCGCCTTGAAAATTGACGGAAATTAAAAAAGGGGAATTGAGTGTTAACATTAGGTTTCTTCAGTCTACCTTACTCTAGGCGGAATACAGTGATTCTATTATTTAAATTAGTAGGATTATTTTCTTAAAGCGTTATATTTAAAAAAAACTATTTAAATAAAAGAATTGATATATTTATATATATCAAAAGCCTTTTCTAAGAAACATATATGAAAAAAATATGATTGACGGATAATTAGAATGGATAATGGAACATTCTTTCTTTAATAGAGATCATTTCAGTTAGAATTACAGCTTCTTATTACTTTAATAATTAAAGAGGCCGTCGTGGCGCAGTGGAAAACGATTGATGTAAATGTAATGGTTGTTGGTTCCTTCCCCATTCGAGGGAATGATTATATTTATTTTTAATTCCTCGCTCTGACAAATAAAATTTAAAATTCTTCTTACCTCTCGAATATAAATATAAATTCATATATATATATTGTAGAAATAAACAAAAAGCAAAAAAGTTTGCGGCGTTGAGCTCTGCCCCTCAACACGCAATGCCTCCGGAATTTGGCAGAAAATGAGGAACGGAGTATCTTAACACTAGGTTCCCTCTATCTATCCTCCTGTGTGCGTGAAGCTGATATATTACAAAAACTACTAACATTACTAGCACGTATCATTAGATGCGTACTTCAGTATATTTTTTGGTTGTTCCTTCACGCCTTAGCGGTTCAGCTGATCGTTATTCAATTTGGCACATGGATTGTTTTTGACACGAGAACGGACGCCGGCTATGTTTTCCCGTTGAAAAAGTTGGATATATTCCTGTGGGTAAACCTTTTATTCATCTATTCAAATTTGACATGACTGTTACATATAAATGATAGAAGATGTGTACACTAATAAATGTATAATATTTAGTTAAGATCGATTCTCGAGCAAAATTAATTTAAAAACCAATTTCGCGACGAAAACGATATCTAAAAGCAATTTCGAAACAATTTCTCTTATAAAAAAACACATTAGGCAACTTTTTTACTTTGCGTAGAGAAAGTTTGACCAAAATAATACGTAGTCCCCGCAAAAGATTAAAAGGGCCCGCGGTGAAGAGGAAATAACGAAATAAAAGGAAACTCTTGTTGGACCGTAAAAACAAAACTGTTTGCATTTATGTTGACTGAAAATGGATTATGAAGTCGAGTTAAAGTACTTAAAATGGACAAAATATATTCGTTTAGGTGTTACTGTTTAAACTGGAATTGGGTAGGGAAAGGCTTGAAACCAAGGTAACCCAAGTGGTATATTATTACATTAAATAAATAACAGTCTTCATAAATGTCTATTTTCTTATAATTAATACATTACCCTTTAAGGTTAATGCCGCTTGCTATAATATAGACTATGTAAACACACATTTAGCTATATTACACAAGGATAAGTGAAATGTACAAAAAAGCGAAAAAAGGACAGCTTAAAAGAATTAAATTTAGGTTATTATAATATTATATTAATTATTAAAATAAAAACTAAAATATTTAATAAATACATTAGATACGTTGATAATTTTAGATTCGGCAAAATTTAAATAGAGAGTAACTGTTTCAAAGCGTGTTCTTCGAAGAAATGTCTCATTTGAAGGTTTATTTTAGGTAACAATTCCCATAGGATAACTCTAAAAGGCGCTTCGGGAAGATTTCATATCTTAGAAGAACTCCTGGGGACTTTAAAGTAGAAAATTTGTACTAGAGATGGATTATTAATATTCCTCTTATTTTCCAAACTATCTGATTTAAACTAGGTTCTGTGGTTTTATTCTAGAATTTTTTTTAAAAAAGTCTTAGATTACCCTCAATAAAAATCAAACCCACAATACTTACGTTCAGGTTAAACTTTCACAAAAGAAAGTTTAATTTTTCATAAATTAATAAAGCACTCAAAGAAACTTTATATAAAAGGTTAGTACATAAAGGATAAATAATCACCCTCAAGAAACTTGGTCTTAAAGTTCAATAGCAGATGTATTGAGAGGAAGGGTGGAGTGAGTGATGGAGTGGAGATAAAGTGCCTATTGTAGGTGTTACCAGAGAGTTCTATAGCGGTATCAGCCCTTATTTTGATAACAAGTTCATTATATCATATTTTTATTGGAAATCCTTATACAGGGTGGAAGAGGCAGCGCTTCTTTTATTGAAACTGCATATAGGGTAATATATTTCAAACCCACACCTAAGAAATTAATTAAGGTACCTCAACAGTTTGGGCGTAGGATTTTTTTTTCATTTCACGATTTTTATCCATACCTGTATTTCGTGTGACGCACACATACGTATGTGACGTTTCCGATTTGACAGGTAAGTGTGTGCGTGCCTATGTTATACTTTACAAATGGCGTTTTATTTTAAAACGATAATTTTATTATTTATTTTGTTTGAAAAAATAACTTTTTAATTTTTGGGAATTATTTTTTTTCCGAATTATATTAGGCTTTTATAGAGTAGTTAAAACTGTGGTTTCATTTAAAGTAGTGCTGACAATTCCACCCTGTATATTTTAAATGCTTCAGGTTCAGATTATATGTATATTATACTAAATAGTGGATATCCTCATTTTATAAAAAAATCACGCTGTACTCCGCATACAGCAGTATAGGCAAAGGGAACGAGTGTTAATACTCTCCGTTGCCCATTTTGCGCCGAATTCTGGAAGCATTGCGTGATGAGTGGAACTTAACACCGTGCCTTTCCTCGACACCAGAGCGAAGAAATGAAAATATATATTTTCTTGTCAATTGGTCATTAAATGTGAACTCGATGCTGGATTTTGTCTTAGAAAGTAAGAGGCAAAGGTAGTATTATAATTACCACATTTTATCTTAGAAGAACATTTCGATCCCAAAACACTAGTCACTGAGCTATGAACTTTAAGTTTTAGCATTTAAGTCTGAAAACAAATTTTCTTTCAAGGCCAACATTTTCTTTTAACCCTTAACTGCTCGCATGGGGTCAAAGCACTTTCGCATATCGAAAAAATGCACTTGCAACGGCTGGAACCTCCCCGCACGCCTGCTAGCCTCTTAATATGGGCTAAAGAACATACTTTAGTACCGTTTAGGCCGCTGCAGATGAAGGTTAAGCCTCTGCTCTCTTGAGCCGTGACCCCGTGCGAGTACTTACGTAACTTTTTTGAGAAAGGTAAGCTTTTTATATTCTATTGTTTTTGATTAGATATTGATATAACTTTGAATGAAATATTATAGTGAATGATAATTTCTATCGTTTTACTGGTTTAGAAATATTTTTTTTGTATTTTTCGTACAAATATGTTATTTACATAGGTATTTTTTTTATTCCTCAGTTATCAAACATTCTTGCGACAACTTGCAACAGAACTTGTTGAAAGTAATCAAAAACGTCGAACCACGCGGCTATTGGAAGTACATGGTTTGGAAACTCCACCTGCTCCACCTACCACTAAACGTGGGCGGTTCTGGGCGTGGGCGTGGGCGGTGCGGTGCAAGAAAAAGAGTGACCGAAAAGTATCCACAAAATGCAGTTAAGGCAAAAAGTTTTTGTGTAATGAGCACTTCATTGTTTACTGCCAAAACTGCAATAACGATGATTGCCATAGTTCCTAAATATTAATGAAATTTTAATGCATGATCTCATGTTGTGCCAAAAATGTTCCTTATTGTAGAAGTTTATATTTTAGTTATTTTTATGCCTTAGAAGATTTTATTTTAAGTTGTGGTTTTTATGTCTTATAGATTAAATAAAGTACATTCATAATTACTATTCGCTTGTTTCATTAAAAAAAAAAGGAATCATCAAATTTTATCCATACAAATTGGGGTCACCACGGACCCCGTGCGAGCAGTTAAGCGATTTTCTCCGTGGGAGCAGTTAAGGGTTAATAAAGTTCTCCGAGCGAAATAAAAATATGTTTATTTTCAATATCTAAATGATTTTTACTTTTAGGTTTATAATTTCAAACAAAATACATTATAAGTTAAAAAGCCTTAAAATAACATCTCTCGATAATTATTTTCTAAAGCACGCAGACTTGAATTTCATTATATTCATTTCTATGAATATAATAGAATATTTTAAATATAATTAGCTATCAAATATATGTTACCCGAAATATCTTTTACAATTTCTAAGTATAATGTTACATATAAACATTGTTGATGTTTACTGAATATAGCTTTTGCCTATCTTTTAATGAATAATAAAGAATTTAAACGAAATTTTACTTTCTGTAAACTTTCGCCTTAAGGAGTCTTTAGGCCCTAAGTTATAGATTGCACGAATTTCTCTAGATTGAACTTCTGCAAGACAACAATTTATTTAAATACTGGTTGCATTTCCCCAAGGTAGAATGCCGTAGGACATAATACTATAAAAGTAGCTAAAGTAAAGAAGACGAGCCGTTTCCATGTCAAATATTTTTGACCATAAAGGCTGATGAACTAAGTCTATTCGCGAATCCATCAACATGAGGCCCCCACTGCATTTAAAAGTCAATAGTGATGCCGAGAAATACCGTAGAATCGACAGGATCCTTCTAACAACGCTGACACCGACTGTCAGCGTTGTTAGAAGACCCAGAAATCACCCACAGTAGAGAGACAGCCGGCACTTCTACCATATGTGAAGGGGGTTACAGACAAGATTGGCAATGTCTTAAGAAGTCACTGTCACAATGTCTCGTAATTCCACCGGGAAGTGGATAGCGGAGTGTCTTAACAGGTCCCCTCTGTTTCCCTTGCTATACGCGATATAGTATAAATTTAAAAAAAATGTTAAAGTAAGACGTAGTATTATTAAACGATAATAAATTTTATAGGTACGAATGTAGACGCCTGCATCGATGTACACGTGCCGCTTGGATGAGATTGAAACGAAAATAGATTATGCAGATTTGGAATGTAACTACTGCGTTTGTTCCGTGCGATTTTATTACTTCTTGAAATATTTTTTTTAAATATGGTGACCATCAAAGACGGTTGTGGGTTCGATGTTCATTTGTGGAAATTAATTATTTAAATGTCCCAACGCTAGCAAGACAAATTGCGGCGTTTAACACGCAATGTCTCGATTTTTATGTAAAGCGTCAAGCTGAATGAAAAGTGTAGAATAGAAGTTTTATTATAATAGAATAAAGTCGGATCGTTTATAGTTCCAATGACTTCTTTTATCTATAGGTAGCATTGCACGTTATTTACTCGATCGTGAGTAATTATTTTCTAGTATTATACACATGGCTCTAAACGAAATGTGATTAAACCCATAAAATTTACAGCTGAAATCAGCGATTAGTATTCTTTTTTTATTATCCGATTTCTGTAAAAAGAGGAGGTTATCAATTCGATTGTATTTTTTTATAGTTTGCTACTACAGAACTTTTGAATGCGCACTCAAACCATTCTCACAACCATTTTCAGCCAATTTCACATGAAATCTAACGACCAGCTTTCTTATTTCAGTACGATGTAAGTTGAACTTTTTTTATTATTTTTTTAGTAGTAAAGTATTTTTTTTAAGGCCAGTCGTGAAATTCTTAAGGCTAGTCCTTCCAGACTTGCAATAGCATTTACATAAATCTAACTATGAACATATGAAGCCGTGGCGCAGGGGCTGAAGGACGTAACTGTAACGCGACCGTTGTGGGTTCCATTCCCACTCGAGACAAGAAATTATTATTTATTAATATTTTCACCAGGTACCAAGGCCAAAGCTTAGCGTTTAGTTTCGTCACTCAACACACAATCGTAAAATTCACGGAAAGTGATTTCTAATCCTTCCTTAATAATTTCTATTATGAAAATGTAAAATTGAAAATTTCCTTTACATCGCTTTCGCTACAGTTTTATCGGTAAGCGTGTTCTACCCGATTCGATACAGTTGTACTATATGTGTATTTTATAGATATAATAAATATAGTTGTCGTTTTATGACGTACACTGCATACTGCATACATAGATAGCACTGTATAAATAGTGGGAGGAATTGTGAAATATATTGTGACAATATTAGGCAACGATGGTATGCATGTAGATAGGTTATTACTTATATTATAGTTTTTCTTCCCAAATTTGACAACATACGGAGTTAAATCCCGCTAATAAAAATCTTTTTGTTTCCATTGAGTAAATAATATTTTGGCACTAAAATGTTAAATAATTAAAGAAATACTATGTTTTTGTGTGAACTTAGTTTTTTTCAGCTCTTAACTGAAAAATCACTCCATTCTGTCTTTTTCATTTCGAATAGAGATATTGTGTGTTGGCTGAACTCAGCGCTGCTGTCCTAAATAACTCGGAAATTAAAATATTTTAAATATATCAACCAATTCCGGAATATCTCGAAGGAATGAAGTATTATTTATTAATATTTTCATTTATTCGCTGTGGTACAAAGACAAAAGCCCCTTATTGAGTTTCGCCACTCAACATAAAATCCCTCGAAAAATTCGACAGAAAGTGGAGGATCGGAGGAGGTTCTTCTTCCTTTCTGGGCGCGGAATACAGCGTCAAGTTAAAAAAAGCTCGGATTTGAACCCCCAACCTACGCTCTTACTGTGCCAATGCATCATCATCTAAAATTGATTAACATTTAAACTTAAGTACAATTATAACAAGATATTTGGTCTCTACTACGTATTCACAAAAAAACATCTACAGTCATTTATTCTCAACTATTTTGCTATATTTATAAAAAATAGAACGATGTTAATATATAATTAATTGTCAGTCGATCTGATCAAGTACCCTCGTACGGCCACTAGAAGTGCGTGGGTGACGTGAGACGTCCCACGCGTCACAAGTAAAAGTCCAAATGAACTCCAACTCCAATAAAAACAAATGTCGAAAATTTTGTTAAACATTCCAAGTAATATACATAAATAATTACTCTACTGAAATAACTTTAATAACTAAATAGTCTGAATTAACTTAGCTGTAACTTGAGGCCAGTCGTGGCGAAGAGCACATACGTGCGACTGGACGACACGACGGTTGTGAGTTCAATTCCCAGTCGAAGAAATGAAATATTTAATTTCTTCGCTCCAGTGTCGAGGCAAAACGCAATGCCTTGAGAATTCGGCGGAAATTGGGAAACTGAAGTGTCTTAACACTAGAAGTGCCGAAGATTGAGACCCCCCTAGAACCGCCGTCGTGACAAATTTGTCCCATTCTACTTATTATGTTGATTGTTGGTATAATACAAAAAAAATATTATTAAAATAAATCGTAAAGTATGTAGA
>JAEBDU010013188.1:175450-210155 GCA_016802625.1 Heliconius numata
TCTACATACTTTACGATTTATTTTAATAATATTTTTTTTGTATTATAACAACAATCAAAATAATAAGTAGAATGGGACAAATTTGTCACGACGGCGGTTCTAGGGGGGTCTCAATCTTCGGCACTTCTAGTGTTAACGTCACTCCAAAGAAGAAAGTAGCCGAGAAACGTAGGCCTCGGATCAAGTGGTGGTTGCTGAATGGACCGATGCAGACCGACTTCCTGGCAGAGGTGAAAAGTCATAATCTTTCGACTAACACCGAGACTGCTCAGGATGCTTGGGATCGGGCTCAGTCGGCAATCATTGCGGCAGGCAGGCGAGTTCTTGGCGTTTCTAGGGGAGGACGTGTCATCGACAAGGAGACATGGTGGTGGAATGACGAGGTCCAGGAGGTGACTCGTGAAAAGAAGGCTGCCTTTAAGAAGTGGCAGGAATCCAACTCTCCTGAAGACAGACTGGAGTACACAGTAGCTAAACGTGCCAGTAAAAGAGCTGTAGCCAGAGCCCGCAGTGAGAGTTTGTCACCATTGTATGATAAACTTGAAACTGTGGAGGGGCAGAAGCTCATTTACAAACTGGCACGTTCCCGGGATAAAGTGACGCAAGATATCGCAAAATGTCTTTGCGTCAGAGATTCCCAGGGCACGCTGCTCTGTAATCATGACTCTGTGAAGGAGAGGTGGAGAAGCTACTTCCAGGAGTTGCTGAATACTCAGCACCCATGCAGTCTTCATCACGACCCACCGCCTAACCTCGGACTTATTGCCCCAATAACCCTTGACGAAACACGTAATTGCCTTCGACGCATGAAGAACGGAAAAGCGGTGGGACCTGACGACATTCCGATCGAAGCGTGGAAATCGTTGGGCTCTCTTGGTGTGCTCATGCTTACTGACCTTTTTAACCATATCTTGAACACTGGTAAGATGCCGCATCAGTGGCGGCTTAGCTTTATTACCCCTATTTACAAGGGAAGGGGCAGTGTTCAAGATTGTGGTAGTTATAGGGGCATTAAGCTTATGAGTCATACCATGAAGCTCTTCGAGCGCATGATCGACCTCAGGCTCCGCCGAGAGTGTACTGTCTCTGAGTCTCAATATGGATTTCAGCCAGGATCGGGCACCATGGACGCCATTTTCGCCCTCAGAACTTTGATGGAGGCTTACAGGGAAAAAAGGAGAGCTCTGCACGTGGCCTTTTTAGATCTGCAGAAGGCCTTTGACTGTGTGCCTCGTCAGTGTATCTGGTGGGCATTGCGATCCAAAGGGATCCCTGAGGCCTATATTGAGATTATCAGAGGCATGTACCACGATTCCGCTTCTATGGTTAGGACTGCTGTTGGCGACACTAGACCCTTCCCGATTACAGTAGGGGTTCACCAGGGCTCGGCTCTTAGTCCGTTCTTATTCAATGTAGTGCTCGATACTGTCTCGGCTCACATCCAGGACCAGCCTCCATGGCTGATGATGTATGCCGACGACATAGCACTCATTGCCGAGAACCGACTGACGCTGGAGCGTAAAGTGAACCTCTGGAAGGGTACGCTTGAGAACGGCGGTCTTAAACTAAATGTGTCGAAGATAGAGTACATGGCTTGCGGGAGCCGGGACTCGAGCACGATCCTTATAGGTCCTGAGCCAGCCGTTAAGTCGGAGAAGTTCAGGTACCTTGGATCCGTTATGCACGAGTCTGGAGGCATCGACCACGATGTCCATGGCCGGATAAGCGCTGCCTGGGCCAAATGGCGGGAGGTCACTGGTGTGGTCTGCGACCGCAGAATACCGCCCAAGCTCAAGGGGCTGATATACAAGAGCATCGTCCGACCGGTTCTTTTATACGGCAGCGAATGTTGGCCAGCACTATCTCGGCACACTCAGGAGCTTCACGTCACGGAAATGAAGATGCTGAGGTGGATGTGCGGCGTAACGCGGTCTGACCGCATACGCAACACATTCATTCGAGGCAGTCTTGGGGTCCGTGACGTAGCGGATAAGCTCCAAGAGCGTCGCTTGAGATGGTTTGGCCACGTTACGCGCCGGCCTAAGAACTATGTCGGACGCAAGTGCCTTGCTATACTAGTTCCTGGGGCGCGACCTCCCGGACGCCCAAGGAAGCGCTGGTTGGATGTCGTGATGCAGGACATGAGAGCCAATGGTCTAACCACCGAGGACGCAAAAGATCGTGCAAAGTGGAGTAGGTTAAGTAGGAAGGCAGACCCTGGCAACAGCCGGGATTAATGCCAGGAAGAAGAAGGTTTACATGATAATGGTTCTCACCCTATAGTTTAGTAATAAGCATCTCTATTTCGTAGGTAGATTACCCTTCATTTTCTGTTAAGCTCTTTGATATTAATAATATTCTACAGTTCTAGTTCTACCGTGCTAAGGTCTCTCTTTAGTTTCTTTATAAATAAATTTTATAAAAATAAAATACTAACCTATTTAAAAAATTAAAAATAAAATAGATTAAACGCAATCTTTGTTTTTCTTGTAAAAAATATTTAAGGCCTACGCAACAACCCCTTAGAAGTCGAATATTGCAAATTCTCGTCTTAGCGTGCACCTACAAATAAACGTAACGTAACGTCCTATAAATAACTCCTATGCAAAATTTGAGATTTCTAGCACATGTAGTTTCTGAGATTTCGTGATGAGTGAGTGACCTTTCGATTTTATATATATAGATAGATAGATGATATTACTTTAAATTGATGACGTAATAGAAACAAACACAATGATTTTTAAAAATGTTGTCTGTCTATCTGTGCGCTAAGCTCAGAAAGCAATGTCTGGGAAATTCAGCGGAGTGTCTTAACACCAGGTTCCCTCTGCCTACCCTGCTATATGCGGGATACAGTTGAAGCTGAACAGAGAATGATAAAAATTTTAGTTTTCAGAAACAAATAGTAATCTATCTATCTGATGTACCTATTTCTAATATTGGAAGATTTTATTACAATATTCATTAGAAATAATATAAAAAGCAAGAAAGACAATTTCTTGTTCAAAACATTTGAACACTAGGTTTTCTAAAGACGGAAATTGGAGATCAGAGCGTGGGGTGCCATCAGAGATCGTTCTTGGCACATCCTTTGTCTCCTCCTAAGTGATGTAGAGCAAAATGCGAATAAACATTGTGTTTTGTTCTCGAAAGAACAATAGCACCCTTCGCATCAAGTATTTACCTACTTTAAAATAAGTAACCATTTTCGAAACAATTTTTTTTTAAGTAAAAAAACCTATCGAAATATGAATTTATTCGCACAAGTGTGCGTCAATAAACGCTACGGTTGTCGGATATATTCCCACTAGGGGAGAATGATATGTTTAAT
This sequence comes from Heliconius numata, assembly GCA_016802625.1. NCBI lineage: Eukaryota > Metazoa > Arthropoda > Insecta > Lepidoptera > Nymphalidae > Heliconius > Heliconius numata. The sequence continues at coordinate 178,782 of JAEBDU010013188.1, forward strand.
ATTTTCATATCTGCACTCTTGCGTCGAGACTAGACGCGGGATTGAGTGCCGCCACTCAACACGCAATGCTTCACGCAAATCGGCTCGAGCGGAGTGTCTCAGCACTAGAACCTCTGCCTTCCCTGCTACATGCAGGATTCAGCATAAAGCTAAAAAAATACACGTTTTATTAGCAAGAACAATGTAGAATAGTAGAATAAGGAACTACTTTTTAACAGTAAGCACTGCCTCGCCAACAAGCGTACAAACAAGCCTCGCTCTTTTACAATGGTTGAGAGACATCTTTGAAAATTAATTTAGTCAATAAGTAACTTTGAAATTATTACGAAAGTTCTTTTATAAAAGAGAATCTTATTACAACCTTCCTTTCGTTTGAGGCAAATTATATGCGACGCAATAGGAACTTATTGAGTTTGAAATTTAAGAGGGTACATTTAGGGACGATCAGCCTCAACTTCACCCGCATTAAGATAATGTATCCCAAAGATGAAACGAGAATTATGTACATAAATTATAAAAATGATAAAATATACTAGTCTTATATTATTTTGTAATTTATTAAAAACCGAGGAAAATTTATTTGTTTATTAGAAAATTGGGTTGTTTTTGGGGTTGAAAGTTTGTATGAAACTTCGTTACTACAAATGCTAGGAGTCTCAAATTTTGCATAGACGTCACTAGGACGTAGTCATGGAGACAGAAATTAATAATAACATAGTTCACGCGGGTGAAACCGCGAGCGGGCCGCTAGTTTTTTATATATCGTACGAGTACATGTTTTTTATAACCATAGAGATGTTTTTGTAATAAATATATACTTTTAGCAAGATTTAATTGGTGATTTAGTTCCGGTCCTCGCCTCTGAGTGCTGCCAACTCTAATTACGAGGTGTCAACGGCACTCGCTCTAATATCTGTTTTATTCCAGCAAACGCTCTCCTTAACTAAAACTACACCAATTTAAATTTGACTAAACCTATGTATTTCCATAATTAGGATGGATTTTAGTTTGTTATTATATGTTTTTAATGTAATGTTGTGGTTTTGGTTTGAAATTAAATTATATATACAACGTATTTAGCTTGTATTCATAATTGCACGCTGGGTACCAGAAAAAAAAGGAACAATATTTTTTTTGGCAGAGAGAACCTGGGAACTTAGTAATAAGACATTCCGTGTTGAGTGGGGGAAACTCAACGCCGCGCTTTGCCTCATTACAAGCAAGGAAATGAGAATATGAAATATTCCATTTCGTCTAATATATTTAACTTTCTTAATTATCTAGACATTTAACTTAAGTGGTTAAACTCAACGCAACGCCTTTGTTTATCAGAGCGGGGGAAAAACAAAATAATTTACGTGATCGTTTCCCCAAATTGGAATTGAAGCCACAACCATCACGTTTACAATAGGACGCTGTACCATTGTACCACGAGGTACATATGTAAAAATGAAAAAAAAAATACATTGACACTAAAAAGTACACCGAATCCGACTGAAAAACACTGAACCCGATAAAGAGCTATCGGGCGTAAAAAGTGTTCGTGCCGCGAATTTTAATTAGGCAATCGTAAACAATCAACTTTTATTCTTTTGTGCGTGCAATAAAATAACCTAGGTATTTTATTGAGCAATTCTCAGCATATTACCTCAATATGCGTGGGTTTTTACAAAATATACTTATTTCAGCTTTTCGCTTTATCTTATAATAGCAGGATAAACATAGGGCACCTAATGTTAAACACTATACATTTTAATCTAGAGACCAGGAATAATAATTAAGGAACAGATTGTATGAAAAATGATATTTTATAAATAATATACTTCCCTAATTTTATATTAATCCTAGTACTTATTTAAAAAAACGTATAAATTTGAACTTATTTGAACTTATCCTTTCACCGTGGGTAAAAATGTTTAACACCGTTTTCTAAATATGTAACCTTCTTTCCGAAGTTAGGAATAACACTTTAAAATTGTTAAAAAAAGCATTGATAACTGACACAACAAGAGAGGTGACGTCATAATGTGAGAGCAGAATTACCTTGTTATAATTTCCTACGGCAAATCATTTAATATTCTTAACACGTTGCCTGCCAACCTACGAGTATACTCGTAGTACATGATCTGGGCTGCACCGCCAACTACGAGTATTTTCGTAGTTGATTGTATGCGATTTCTGACGAATTTTAAACTCTGAAGTCACAAAGGAGTGAAAAATTTTAAAACAATTTTCAACGCATAAGGCAGGTTTTTCAGGGCATACCGAACAATAGTAAACTGTTTCTTTGCGTTTTTTTTCTTTGGTGCAGACACGACACGGCTTCGTCGGTTTTTGTTTTTTTTGGGTAGGTGGTAAACGCTCTAAGTAATGTAATTCTACTTGCTTTTTCTGCTCATGATGACTGTGTTTTATGAATTTCTCGCCTAAAAGATATTTTACAACCTCATCTTTGAACGAAAGAGCATCTAATTTCTTTTCTGGAGGAAGATTGGCTTGTTGGTTGTAGATCATGCATGCGTTATGAATGAAAGATTCAAAAATGTGGATCGCTAGTTTTTTGTACCAAAACAATGTCTTTCTAATAGCTGAGTAGTACGAGAGCATTTGATCTGAAAGATCGATCCCGGACATTCCGTTGTTATAATCTCTAACTACATTAGGTTTTATTGAAACCCTACCCTTATTTGGCACGGGAACCAGAATAGGTTTATGCATATTAGAGATACATAACACCTCTCTCTTATCCTTCCAGTTGCACACGAAAATATTGTTAGTTCTCTTTGTAATCATCTGGCCTTTTATCAGTTTGGTACTCAACAGAGTTTTAGGGTTTCCTTTGCGATTTTTTCTCAAAGTTATACTCGTAGTTTGGCAATAGCTAATAAAAATCCTATTTTATTGCCATACTACGAGTAAACTTGTAGTTAGAACTAGGATCCACTGCCAACTACGAGTATACACGTACTTACCATTTTGTATGGTGGCAATAGCCATAAAAAAAAAATACTACGAGTATACTCGTATGGCAGTTAACGTGTTAAGGAAATTGGCAAATTATTCTGAAATACACGACTCCGTTCTGAAATTTTCCCCTGTATTCTCAATACACTGGAAATATTTAGCCTGTGTACCTATATAAAAATTTATGTAAAATCTAATGATATTCAATAAAAAAATTTTTTTGGAAGCCAGTCATGGCGCAGAGACTCAAGTGTGTGACTGTAAACACTACTATACTACACTAGACAAAACGCGGCGTTGAGTTTCGCCATCAGAACACGGCGAATACCCTAGCCTACTGTGTGCGGGACATTGCGTCAAATTAATTAATATTTCATGCAACAGCCCTCTTGATAGCGCTCTTACGCCCGTGTAAGACCACGTTTCTATTTGTTCTATTTCTTTCAAGAAAACAAATAAAATCCATCAATTTAGTATAGTTTTTGGATGGAAACTATTTGGTAGAATATCAATAACAATAGAGTGTTTCGCTGTAGGGGGTTAATTGGTCTCCCCCTGTAATTGTTTCTGATCCGTTCATCAGACAAAAACTAATAGAAAGGTTGAGGCCAAGGTCGTTCATAAAATGAAGTGGTAATTTAATTGTCTTCTCAATAAAGAAGAATTTAAATCTGTCTATAGTTTACTCTATCATTTGAATAAAAGGCCATAAACTAATAATAAATAGCTTTTCTGTTTCAATAGCAGAAAGTTGTCTATGCCTTTTGCTACGTTATTTTATCGAGTGTTCAAGAAGAATATCTATTTATTAGTTGTTTTATAAAGGAGCAGCCATTGAGCGACGCTCTTTTAAGTTCGAGATCGTGTTTTGAGCGAGAAATTCAAAAGTGACCGAGGAGAGTGACGAAAAATTCAAATCTTCCCCCCAGGGTCCCCCCTCATTCGTTCATAAATTAATAATAAATAATTTATAGGAAAAGGCTTAAATATGAAAAACTTTTTCAACACTAAATCTTAGTTCTGAACCTGAATAAAACCCTTAACTTATTTATTTTTCTTCGCTATCATTACCACTAAACATACAGTAAGAAAATATTTTTTTTCACAATAACAAGGACAAGGTAAGACCCCCTCTCCCCCTTCTCCTTAAAAGTTTTATTATTGTCAGAACGCGAATTTACTTAATCCAGAGACAAGCGAGTAAAAGTAGAAACAAAAATGTATAAGCAGATTCCAAGTTTTGGTAAATCTTCAATTGCCAAAGTAACAGAACATTGAAACTTTTCGATCCATCCTTCCAATACTTAAAGTACGAAATGAAAATTAAAGCTCACAACGACTTGCATTTCATTCCATTTGCAAAGCTCTAAGCTTGGCTTAAATGAAAACACTAAACGCTTATATATGATGGGCTTTTGTTCATTTCTAGGCTATTATAGTAAAGAAATGGGATAACAATTATTTTAGCTTTATGCTGGAACTCACACATGGCAGGGTAGGCAGAGAGAACTTAATGTTAAGACACTCCGTTCACCATACATTTCTGTTTCCCACTTGCCGTCGATTTCTGGGGGCATTGCGTGTTTAATATTATATATTTCATTCCTTCGAGTGGGGATCGAACCTACACTATTACTAAGCCTGACTACAGTAACGGTATATTGTTTTCCTGCTGGGTGGCAAATGCCAAAGCTATGTATTATGAAAGTAAAAACATATCTAAATATGTATAAAAATATCTCGAAGCCTAATTTTTTTGGGTTAACTTAAAAAACTAAAATAATCTTTTAAATGAATTTTATATTAATATTAATTTAATTTCCATCACATGCACAACCTTTATACTAATATATTCCTTTTCTTTGTTATAGGTGGTAAGTTCATGCCAGCGCTATACGGTAATTTTTTTTCGGTAAATATAATGTAGAATATGTTTGTTTATTAATTATACTTTTAAAATTTTTGTAATAATATTATATGAAAAAAAAAATACTGAAATGACGTTTAACACCGTATCTAAATATGTAACAGTAAACATTTTTAACCGACTTCTGTAAGAAAAGGAGGTTATCAATTCGACTGTACTTTTTTTTAAATATTTCTTATTTAAGAACTTTTGACTGATTGAACCGATTTTGATGATTTTAGATTTCAAATTTGATTTCAAAATTATAAAATCTTTGTAATATTATTTATTAGTTTTTAGTTCGTTGGTGAAGTCGATTCTTCTTTGTGTTAAAAATCAATTTATTTAAGTTTACCGATTTAACTAGTACTATAATATACAGAATTATAAATACACAAATTGAATATTTTACATACAAAAGCACTAATAATCATTAACCTATATATTTATACCTGTAGTTGAAATCCCTTTGACAAGATCACTGAACTGCAAACATCATATTAGCATTTGTTTGTTTGCACATTTCAATACCAACATATTGTAATTAAGGAGATTTGAATGCGTTCGAATTGGCAACTGTAGTGTGTTGGACGAGTATTGGCAACTATAATTACGATGTTGGCAACGATATCGAATTTCTTTCACTGGGAAGCTTTCATGATTATATAATTCTTTTTTTTTTAGTTTAAGCTACATCCCGTATATAACAGAATAGGCAAAGGGAACCTTGTGTTGAGATTCCGTTAATCTTTACATTTTGCTGAATTTTCAAGACGTTACATTATGAGTGGTAGAACTCTATATCTCGCTTTGTCTGTTACCAGAGCGAGGAATTACAAATAATTCCTCTGAGTGTAATAGAACTTACAACCGTCGCATTTACAGTCCGCTATGCCGCTACGCAACTACGGTCTCTTTTAACATAATATGTTTAATATATATCTTTTTTAATTTATATTCTTCTTGTACGTAGAGGAACCTAGAAGACACTTCCGTTCTCCACTTACCACAGAATTCTACAGGCATTTCGTGTTGAGTGGCGGAACTCCACGCTGCGCTTTGCCTACCAGAGCGAGGAAATGAAAATATCATATCCTTCATTCCCTCGTAGTGGTAATCGAACCCACAACCTGTTGCGTTCATATCCACATCGTCAATGTCATTACACAGCGCGTGCCTGTAAGACCTCTTCGAATGAACGAACGTACAGCCGTAAGACGTAGTAGATCGTAGACCAGTCTAGACTTAAAGACGTACCTACTCTATAAGAATATCTTTTTAGTTTGTACGAACATTAGTTTTTGTCTTCAACTAATATATCTGGTGCCAACGTGCGATCTTTTAAAAGCTTTTATTTAACTTGCAATGTATGTATGTGGGTTCGGGTGAAATCTTAGAGCTCAATTTTGAAGTAGATATCGTCAACCGATTGAGCTGAAATTTTGTATACACATTTACTTTGGATGACAATGCACGATAAAATATGTGACGTCATTCTAAATCTAATATGGCCGACCATGCAAGATGGCAGAATAGTTATTTTTAATGTACTTCTACAATATGGGTATCAAATGAAAAGGCTCGTTGAGAGCAACTCGAAAAATAATGTGATGTCATTCTAAATCCCATAAGGAGGAAATCGAAGATAGCCGAGTATCTATTTGGTCTACTTCTACAATATAGATATTAAATGAAATGGGTCGTTGACCGTAACTCTAAAATTAATGTGACGTTATACTAAATCCAATATGGCGAACCATCTAAGATGGCGGAATAGTTATTATTTATGCACTTCTGCAATATGGGTATCAAATGAAAGACCTTGCCGAGAACAATTAGAAAAATAATGTGACATCACTTGAAATCCAATAGAATTGACACGATTCAAGTTTTTCCTGCTTTCATATAATGAAAGGTATGTTCGTACGATTGAGCTGAAATTTTGTATACACGTTTGGTTTGGATGACAATACACGATAAGGTTTGTGACTTCATTCTAAATACAATATGGCGGACTATACAGAATGGCGGAATAGTTATATTTCATGAACTTCCATAATATGGGTATCAAATGAAAGGGCTTCTTAAGAGCAACTTGAAAAATGATGTGACGTCATTCTAAATCTAATAAGGCGGACCATCCAAGATGGCGGAATAGTTATATTTAATGCACTTCTATAATATGGGTATCAAATGAAAGGGCTTCTTAAGAGCAACTTGGGAAATAATGTGACGTCATTGTAAATCCAATATGGGGGACCGTCCAAGATGAACGAATAGTTATTATTTTTGCAATTCTGCAATATGGATATCAAATGAAAGGGCTCATTGAGAGCAATTCGAAAAATTATCTAACGTCATTCTAAATCCAATATGGCGGACCATCCAAGATAGCCGAATAGTTAATTTTAGTCTACTTCTATAATATGGATATCTATTGAAAGGGCTCGTTGAGAGTAACTCGAAAAATGTGACGTTTTTCTAAATCCAATATGGCGGAACATCTAAGATGGCGGAATAGTTATTATTTATGCACATCTGCAATACGGGTATCAAATGAAAGGGCTTGCCGAGAATAATTAGAAAAATAATATGACATCTAGTGTGAGAAACCTTCCTCCTCCTGGCATTAATCCCGGCTATTGCCAGGGTCTGCCTTCCTACTCAACCTACTTCACTTTGCGCGGTCTTTTGCGTCCTCGGTGGTTAGACCATTGGCTCTCATATCCGGCATCACGACATCCAACTAGCGCTTCCTTGGGCGTCCTCCTGGAGACCTCCTGGTCTCACTCCAGGAACTAATATAGCAAGGCACTTGCATCCGACATAGTTCTTAGACCGGTGCGTAACGTGGCCAAACCATCTCAGGCGGCGCTCTTGGAGCTTATCCGCTACGTCACGGACCCCAAGACTACCTCGAACGAATGTGTTGCGTATGCGGTCAGACCGCGTTACGCCGCACATCCACCTCAGCATCTTCATTTCCGTGACGTGAAGCTCCTGAGTGTGCCGAGATAGTGCTGGCCAACTTATCCGGCTATGGACATCGTGATCGATGCCTCCAGACTCGTGCATAACGGATCCAAGGTACCTGAACTTTTCTGACTTAACGGCTGGCTCAGGACCTATAAGGATCGTGCTCGAGTCCGGGCTCCCGCAGGCCATGTACTCGGTCTTCGACACATTTAGTTTAAGACCGCCGTTCTCAAGCGTACCTTGGTTCTCGTCAATGAGTGCTATGTTGTCGGCATACATCATCAGCCATGGAGGCTGCACTACATTGAATAAGAACGGACTAAGAGTCGAGCCCTGGTGAACCCCCACTGTAATCGGGAAGGGTCTAGTGTCGCCAACAGCACTCCTAACCATAGAAGCGGAATCGTGGTACATGTCTCTAGAGTGAGAAACCTAGACAGTGGTAACTAAAAAGTAAAAAATAAATTATAAGCAAAAAATCATTTTTAGAAAAAGCTTTTATTTAAAAGCCCTAAAAAGGAGACAATAAAATTTGTCTTTTCAATTTTAACTATCAACTCATAACCTCATTGTACACAATTTATATGATCATAAAAGCTTGTCGCGTTAATCAATATTTAATTAAATTGAAACTTTAAAAATTTAAACTTAGCAGATTTTACATAATTAAATTAGCATTAGTTTAGTTACACAAGTAAATCGCGCGACAAGCTTTTATGATCATATAAATTGTGTACAATGAGGTTATGAGTTGATAGTTAAAATTTAAAAGACAAATTTTATTGTCTCCTTTTTAGGGCTTTTAAATAAAAGCTTTTTCTAAAAATGATTTTTTGCTTATAATTTATTTATAGAATATTTTTTTATATATTTTTTTAAATGTAATTTAAAAATATAAATTCTACGTTTCTCTTATCGTATTTTAGCAAACGACGATATTTCAAGCAAACTTTTTTTTTCTATTTTCTGTCCTGGGGGTTAATTTTCCAAAAAAACTTTCCTAAACTGTCTTTTTCATTTAAAGATTATAGGTTTAGCAATTCCGGCTCTGCGTTCATCTCTGGTTACGTCAATTTTCTTAAAGTTTTCTATAAAGATCTTAGAATAGAAAGAAACGTGAAAAATTATCATAAACTTAGCACTAAGCACTACGCTACGAGACGAGTAAATAACAACATTCGTATTTATTATTACTAGAACATATTCACAACAAATGCCAGTTCATCAACCTTGACTTCATTGAGTGATGTTACATATCCGTCTCATATTCGTGCCAAACGTTAAAATGTTGTTAAAAATGAATACGTTAAAAATTTATTAAAATTTAATAGTATATTTAACGTTATTTTTATTTAATCTTTCTACTAATGTTATGAATATAAAAGTTTAAGAAGATGGATGTTTGTTCTACTCATGCAAAAACTACTAAACTGATTTACTACTAATATTATGAACGTGAAAGTTTGAATCTATCAAGATTAATGTTTGTTCGACTTTCATGCAAGAACTACTAAACAGATTAAGGCTAAAAGGAAGTTAAGAAAGTAAGGCTTTACAGTTTTTTTACTGCTGCTTCACTCTGTATCCTGCATATAGCAGTGTAAGCAGAAGGAATTTGTGAACCTAGTATTTAGATACTGCGCTCTTATTAAGACGGTCACGGCGAGAATGAAGAAGAATGTGCTCAGTTCGCTGGGGCAATTGAACTAATGTCGAAGAAAGAATGGCAAAAAGGATTTAAGAACGAAAAGTGAGCAGTAAGAGAGGTATGGGGAGACCTCGGTTGACTTTATATAATAAAGGAATGTCACATAAAAAGCAAGAGGGTCCCCCGAAGGGTATGTATGACGAGGTTGATGACAGTGGATGAGGTGCTCCGTTCCCTCTGGTTACCCCGTTAGAAATACAGCGTGAAGGTAAGGAAATGAAGAAATTATCTGGCAGTTGACTGGCTTTATATGAGACCATGCCAAAATGATTTTAACAATTTGTTTCTTTAAAGCAACACTTTGTATCAACATACACTTGACATTCTGTATTTTGTATATAGATATAGATATTTGAGCTGCATTAGTATTGCAACGCTATTATTATTGGATGTATTAATAAGCACGCGCAGGCGCTGGCGTCGTTCCTCACGTTTGTTTACGTTTCTGCTGTTATCTACATAATTATGCTTATATTGTTTATTTAGATTTCGCCGATTTCTCATCTTCTTTTTGATTGCATTAGTTAGTTTTAAATTTTGATGTCAAATAGAAGATGTTTGGAAATATAAAAAAAAAATGTATTTTTTTTATTTTATTAGATTAAGAGCGTTAAATCATATTGCTCTCAGAAATTGACTGAAAATGGACAACTAGGTGACATATTTATATTTGTTTTAATTTTTCCGCTTTATTAAGACGAAATGCGTTGTTAAGTTCCACCACTTTACACACAATGTCTTGCATAAGGTTATGTCAGCCTACTGAAAAGGCCTAGCTGAAAATAAGCAGACTTTCTGTCTATTTTTGCCTGCGGCAAAACCCAAAATGATCGCTATGCTCTTAGCACGTATGTTTGTATGTATGTCCATTCCTTTGTTCCCTTGTAACCAGTGAAGTGATTTAGATAAATATGTCGTTCGATTTATCTATAAGGCGCGAGTGTTAATGGACATATTGTTTAAATTTTTCAGTCGGGTTGTTTGTTTTGTTTATTGTTCTAAACTTATAGGATTATTGATAGATATTTTTTTCTGTCAGTCTCAAAAAATATAATGTAATTATCTACTATATCTCACATCCCAGAGCTTATTTAAAAAACATTAAATTGACAATTTGAACCTACATATGAATAAATAAAATCTTTTTGACAATAAACATTTTTTATTGCGTTCGCAAAAATAATGAATGAAATTTATCACAGAGACCGTCCAACTGCTGTTTTTATAGTAAACAACGTTTTGTATGCTTCATTTCTATACCTTTGCAAAATAGTTCTTTATTATATGTTAATATAATAAATAGTTTCATGATAAACAACTTATAATATACAAAAAACAGCTTTTAGTGGAATTTTGGCATATCTGTCGTGCTTTAGCGTGTAAGGATAAAGTTTCAACCGACAAAACAGAGGAGTATTATACGTTTAACGATTCTGTGTATGTGTGTTTTTGTATGCTTGTGACATCGTAGTTTTTAAACGAATTAACCGATTTTGATTAAATTTTTTGTTATTTCCAACGTGACTTTAAAGAGAGATTGTTAATAATGATTCAATAAAATATGTTCAGTTATTTGAAAATTAACAAGTCTTTTATAGTTGTTTGTGTGCGTTTTAGATCTTTCAGTTTTTAATTATGGCAGAAATTATGAAAAAAAAAACAGTATTATACAGTCTTCCCATACGTTATGCATGCCAAAAGCTAACGCATTTACTTTCACCAGAGTACGGATATATGTATATATAAATTATAAGTAACTGACTCAGAATAGAATTGACTACCATCACAGCTTTTTTACTATTTAAACTCCATATTAACGAACTAGAATTTGCAGGTACAATATAAGGTATACATTCACCACTTATGCAACATTTGGTCGACATGTGGTTCTCTCCAATGACCGATTACGGCTTTTAAATATTCGTATGGTGGAACAACTGACCAAAATTGCTTTTATTATTAGCTTTGTTATAAAAAAAAATTTGCTTCACGCTGTATCCCGCACACAGCAGGGTAGGCAGGGGGAACCCAGTATTAAGACACTACGTTCCCCCCTGTCTGCCGAATTCTGGAAGCATTGCGTGTTGAGTGGCAGAACTTAACGTCGCGCTTTGCCTCGACACCAGAGCGAAGAAATGGAAATATAAACATAAATAAATATTTCACTTCCTCGAGTGGGGATCGAACCCACAACCGTCGCGTTACAGTCACACCTTTGTGCTGCTGCGCCACGACGGCCTCTCTAGGTTCGTTATATACTTTAAATTGTGAAAAATAAACTTGAAGATAACAGAGCTAGTATTCTATACAAATTTTAGACAAAATTCTTTGTTTCAATGTAAAACTACACCGTAAAAGGTATATGAAATATCAAAACTTTCGCTCGTTAAAAGTAATTTAAACTGACGAAAACAAATATTCGAATCTGCCTGAGGCGTTAAAAAGTTGAGGCTATTTTGAAGAACGCCTAGAGTGAAATTTAAGTTAAAATTCATTTTCTTTTTGTAGATTATTAGTAATTATGTTATTCTAATTGATTTCATTTCTATTAGAATTGAATTGAATACTGTAAGCATTTTTAGTATTATTATAATTATTAGTTTAGCTTCTTTATTATTAATTTAGTTATATAATTTTATTAATTACTATTTTTATAGCTCCACGTTGTGTCCTGCACATAGCAAAGTATTTAAGAGGAATTTGGGAATTTAGACTTAAGAGACTATGTTTCCATTAACAAAATTTCCGTTCCCTTACACTTAGCGCCGAATTCTGGAGGTATCGCCATTTGGCAGAAAATGACGAACGGAGTGTCTTAACACTAGGTCCCCTCTGTCTGTATCTATGTAAGTAGCCATACTATTTCTAATATTGAAGCGAAGTAACACAGCAAAGCTTGCATGTCCCCTGAGAACTGATAAGTTCTAAAATAGGGAAACTTCATATCTTAATAGCACCATATATTCTTTTACCGAAATAATTTCCCGGTTCAAGTTATCGGTGGGAAGTTTTAATGGGAGATGACACATTACAAACAACTCTAAGACTCGCTCGATATGGCATGTAAACGATGAAATGAAAAAAGTTTTCTACGATAAGAATTTGCGTTCGCTCCAGAACAAAATCTTAGCGTTTTATAAGTTTTAGATAGTGGAAGTATATAATATTGAGGCCGTTGTGGTAGAAGCAAAACGTGTGACCGTGACGGTTGGGGGTTCGCTTCCACTCGGGGGAAAGAATTATTATTTATTAATATTTTAATTCAACTCACTCTTTCTCAACTTAACTCAACAGGCAATGCCTCGAAAATTTGGCGGCAAGTGATAAACAGGCGTTTCTTCTGCCTTCCCTGCTATTTGAGGAATACAGCGTGAAAGTAACAAATAAAGCATCTGAAAGAGGATGGGGATTGAACCCACGACCTGACACATTGACAGTCACACGCTCGTACCCCTGTGCCACGACGGACCTCAATAAATAAAAATAACAAACATTAGTTAATATAAAAAGGGTCAGTCACAAAGACTGGCTTCCTTCCTTTATTTCACGTTTCATGTCCTCGCGAATGTCAACGTGAATTGCCACGTGACAGCGATGACTTGTGTTTATTTCTGAAGCGTTCTACTCCAAAATGACTCACCAAAAGTTCGGGCAATTTTCACCAGAAATACTTGTTGTGTATGAATGACGACGTACTGTACCCAGTTGGAGTGTATTTATGTATAATAATATCTGATGATATGCAGTTCACATTCTCTTCGGGGGCAGAGTTTTCTTTAAAATTTATGCTTAAGGACGTTGCTTCAGTCTGTAATCTTCTTTGAGTTCTATTTATAGTTTAAAAAAAGAAGGCCATCAGTGGCAAAAAGGTGTGACTGTAACACGACGGTTGTGGGTTCGATCCCCACTCGAGGAGATAAAACATTTATTTAGATTTATATTTTCATTTCTTCGCTCTGGTGTCGAGGCAAAGCGCGGCGTTGAGTTCCGCCACTCAACACGCAATGCCTCCATAATTTTGCAGAAAGTGGAGAGCAAAGTGTCTTAATACTAGGTTCCTTCTGCCTGCTGTGTTCGGGGGATACAGCGTGAAAATGAAAAAAAAGTGTGGTTGTTGAAAAAAAAACCTAAATTTGATGTTTATTTCTTTTTTTAGCTTCACTCTGTATCCCGCGTAGAGCAGGGTGGGCTGAGACAACCTAGTTTTAAAGTATTTCGAAAATTAGACGGAAAGTATTTCTCTACTTTTCTCCAACTTTTAAGAGTGGAACTTAACGCTGCGCTTTGTCTTGTTACCAAGGGGTGAAAATAAAATTAATTAAATCCATCGAGCGGGGTTCGAACCCACAACCGCCATACACAGACAGACGCTGGGTCGCTGCTCCATATATTTAATTTTTAAGGTAAAAATTGTTGACAGTTTAAATACATTTATTACCCACATTTCCGTTTTGAACTCGTAGTGACATTTATATTGACAACTCGTTAAAATGTACCAGCGCTAGTAATTGTTCGTGCCAAAAGTAAACACGCTCGTAAAATCTGTGATGGAAAGACATTATTATACACAGTTTTTTTGCTGATTTTATTGTTGTTGTTTTTTGTGGTGGTCAGAGGGACGGTAAAAGGAACTTGTTTTGTTGTATCCATTTATAGTTAGCAGTAATAAAAAATTTTATTAAAAATATAATTGGCGGAAAATTTTAAGTAGCGACCTTCGTTTCGTTATAGTTTAAAATTACGTCCACATACATAATATACAATAAACGTAAAGTAAATATTCTAAATTAAAATATTATAAGAACCACACATAGCTGGGTAGGCAAAGGGGAGCTGGGAACCTAGTGTTAAGACACCTTTTCCGACTTTCCGCCGAATTCCTGAAGCTACGCGTGTTGAGTGACAAAGTTCGACGCCGTGCTTTAGCTCATTATCAGAGCAATACAGTAGGGATCGAACTGACAACCGTCGCGTTTACAATCGCACACCACGATGATCTGTTAAAAAAACTTAAATTAAAAATTAATAATAGACTTAAAGCTACAACTTATTTATGGAAAAACTCTTTAATGCATACGAGCATAAAATATTTACAATATACTTTAAAATACTCTACTCTACACAAATACATATATAATGAGCGCTCCCCACAACAAATTACGTGAAACGTTCACGAGGTAATTTGTATGGCAGCTACTTGAGGTAACTCCTAAACATTGTTTTTGTGAACGATCCTCTAATGCTAAATAATATTTATTTTGTAAGAAACAATCGTAATTGTAATGTTTTTTAAGTTTCGCTCTGTATTCCGCATAACGCGGTACTAGGCAAAGGGAACCTGGGAACCTAGGGTTAAGACCTTTCCGTTCCTGTGCTCTAAGGAACTGTACATCTGTAGACTTTTCATAAAACAAATCAGCTTGGTACCTTTACGCGATCTGAAGATAAATTATGTTGATAGATGATATAGAGATATATAGTTTTACCTTTTGAGATAAGAAATCCTAAAAATACCAAAAAGAAGTTATTGATAACATTAACATATTATTAATATAAAAAAATTGTTATAATATATTTTTGTTTTTATTTACGTTTTTATTTTTTTTGTCAAAGTCAACAGCATTAAAACTACACAACATACAGTACCTCCAAAATTGGCGTAAATTGGGGAACGGAAGTGTTTTAATGGGAACTGAGTGTCTTAACACTATGTTCTCAGATTCCCTCTGCCTATCCTTATGAGCGGAATACAGTCGGTAGTTAAAAAAACACAAATACAAGAAATACTATTAATATTGGACTGTAGGTATATAAATATTGTCTTTTACTAATTACACGAGCGTAGGACGTGACGGCTCGGCAGCTGGAAATGTCTGATTATCTCAACAAACTGTCTCTCGTCTCTATATGATTTACGAAGTTCTAAAATATCGGGGCACACAAAAAATACTGTAGTCAAGCATTAAAATATTTATTTCATTTTAAATATACGTATGACTGTAGTACCTAGTTTAACTAGATGTAGTTTACAACGCCTTAATAATTCAATTTCTTGAATTTTATTTCTTGCATTGTTTTATTTTTACGCTTTATCGAACAGAGGAAACAATTATGTAACATTATTTATAACATTATTAAATATAACACTAGCGGCCTGCTCGCGGTTACACTCGCGTGAACTATGTTATTATTAATTTCTGTCTCCATGACTACGTCCTAGTGACGTCTATGCAAAATTTGAGACTCCTAGCATTTGTAGTAACGAAGTTTCATACAAACTCAACCCCAAAAACAATCCCTTAGGAGTCGAATATTGCAAATTCACGTCTTAGCGAGCACCTACGTCCTATAAATAACTCTTATGCAAAATTTGACATTCCTAGCACATGTAGTTTCTGAGATTTCGTGATGAGTGAGTGACCTTTCGATTTTATATAGGTATATAGATTAGTCCTTTAACAAAATAAAAAAAGACCAATTTTAATGTATAGAATTAGTATTTTTTCCAAAGCACAGCTCGTCAGTGCGAAGGATGTGAACTCTCTAGGGCGGAAAATGGGCGGTAAAGCAATAAAGGGAAATGAAAAATTGACGTGAAAAGCGATGATTGTAAAATGCATTCTCAATGTAATTTCGTTTGGTTTTCCAACAATGTTTGTAAAAGACATAATGATAATTCGCTTTAAATGATAACGAGGTTTTTTTTTTCAATAAGTATCTAGAATTTTTGTTTCATAGGTATTTTTTTACAAAATGTAAAGGAAATCTGCATGAGCAGGTTCCAGGGTGTTAATCGACATCCCCATAATCACCAATTATCATCTAACATCTCTATTAGTTGTTAATGCTGAATTCATCGACGTATGTTTATCTAAGCGGGACGGCAATGGTTGTGGGTTCGATTTCCACTCAGCGGAATTAACTATTTTCCCTATCTTACTAAATAAAACAGACCAGCCAGTTTAAAAAATCTAATTAAATTAATCGGAGAGTTTCTATACAGGTGTCAAGTTATTTTTTTTGGACAACACTTACATATATTTTTTAATATTGGAATCCCATAGTTCTTTTAAAAACAGACAAAAGTTAAATCAAAATCCTTCGATTCAGTTAAATTCTTACCTTTTCAGATTTAATTTAAAATTGTATTATTTATTTGTAATATATTTTTAACTGATAATTTTTTTTGTTGTGACATTTACTGAATGACAAATCAAAAACTTTGTATACTATAATTACACATATACATATGTGCTTGAAAATTCAATTCAAGGGTGGACTCTACGAATAAATGTTTTTAGAGTGTACATATATTCAATTTAAATTCATATTTATACTTAAGACTAAATTTGACGTTCCCCATAACTTTGTCAAAAATTTTCATTTAATTTTCATGCATAAAAAACAACATATTTAAATATAACATACCCAACCTCATTTCCGACACATACTTTGTGAATATTTTAATTAAGGAGCATTTTCTTCCCCACGAGATATTTTGAAGTCAAAATCTTAAAATTGGTATGATGAGGAAGATTTTAGTGAAGCACCTCGAGGCTCGTGAAATGTAATTACCGCGCGCTAATTCCTGTGCTAAAATTATTTGATGTTATCAATACTACTATTTTTTTTGCCTCACGCTGTATCCCGCACACAGCAGGGTAGGCAGAGGGAACCTAGTGTTAAGACACTCCGTTCCCCACTTTCTGCCGAATTCTGGAGGCATTGGGTGTTGAGGGGCAGACACCAGAGCGAAGAAATGAAAATATAAACGTAAATAAATATTTCGCTTCCTCGAGTGGGGATCGAACCCACAACCTTCGCGTTAGAGTCACACCCTTGTGCCGCTGCGCCACAATGGCCTCAATACTCTTATTATTTGACTTTTTCTTAATGAATCATATTTTTTGATATTACGAGTTGAGTAGCAAAACTCAACGTTGCGTTTTATTTTACTAAAGAGGTGATTAGAGGTAAGGAATTACATTTTCATGAGAAAATGTTTGCTCTTGACTTTTCTTTACAATTTTAATAAAAATTAATATGAAGCTGAAGTAAGCTTTGTGTTGAGTGCCTCTACTCAACCCCCAATGTCTTTAATCCGAGCTAAACGTGCAGAACAGAGTGTGTTGACACTAAGTTTTTCTCTATACGCTCCATACGCTCTATACTGTAATGAAGATTGAACCCACAAACATTATCACCATTTACAGTCAGATATTATAGTACATAATCATTAGTGATTGATAATAACAGAGAACGTAAAGACTAAACTACTGGATTTAACAATGGAAAGTTGAAAATAAATTTCGTAAATTTCTTACGGGATTTATCACCGGGATTACCAAAGTGCACAAAAACAAAGTTTCGAATAATAAGTACTAGTTAATTATATTCTTATTATAGTACCTACTTTACAATACAACGAATGACATAAACAAAAATATCGTACAATTAATTATTCTTAAAGGTACATTCCGTACAGCATGCAGACACACCATTAAGAACTCATAACATCCACGCGCCGCTAGTGTTGTGTTTTAATGAAATAATTATAACGAAAATATTGTTTGTTATAAGTTAACGAACTTTTGTATTCTTATTGTTTATAATTATATTGTTTATATTTATTATTTTGTTTTATATAGCAACATAAAATATCTCGCATGGCAGACAGCGTGAGAAAAACTAAGTGTCAAGACACTCTGTTCTGCACGTTCAGCTCGGATTAAAGTCATTGAGGGTTGAGTAGCGGCTTTCAACATAAAGCTTACTTCAGTTTCATGTTATTTTTTATTAAAATTCTAAAGAAAAGTTAAGAGCAAACATTTTTCACTAAATAGCCAACTAAACGCATATTTTACACTTTTCGTCGCACGAACAAAGAAATTAAAAACATACGTTATACTACCACAAGCCTATAGAGGTTGCGTACTAAAGCTCTTGAGCTAAGCTGTGTTTATAAAAGCAACTATAAGTTATAGTTGTAGTTGTAGTTATAGTTGTAGTTGTACTTCTGTTGACGGTGTACAACAGTTTACCGGAGTGAAGCGTTCTCGAGAAATGATTAGCTTTACCCAAGCGGGGCTCTTTTGAGGTTTTAACATAAAAAATGAATGAGAACCACCTACGAGCTATGAATTTTTCATACTATTTACTCGACCATTTCGCTAGCTAATGTAAGGTTAAAGTTTAAATTTCATACTGTTATAATTATTTATATAACTGTTTAAATTATTCTGTTTGTTAAGCATTCCTCTCACAGAGTAGGGTAGGCAAAGGAAATCTATTACTAAGACACTCCCTTCCCCATTTTGCTCGAGTGGAGATTGAACCCATAACCAGTCGCGCAGACATATACTTGTGCCCCTGCGCCGACTTGCCTCTGGACTTGCTTTTTTTAACAAATTTATATAGCTAAATAAGAAACTATTGACTTTTAAATTGAATTTGTGACATCCGCTTGCATTAGTCATACTAGAACTACTACATTGGTGGTCTAGAAATAGATTTAAAGTCATACAATGAGGCTAATATCCTGTTGAATGATTCGCAGGTATACAATTCTTAGTACAATTAAGTATAAATTAATTAACGAAAAAAACACATGCGCCAGTATGATGCGTTCAGCATTTATTTAATCACTAGTGGACCCGGACGCGGCTACGCCTGCTTGAACTATAAGAATATTTTCGCGTCGGTCATACTGTGCCGCCCGTGGGCTAGGTCATTTCGAATTAGTGACATATCTTTAATTATTTATTAGTATGTTATACAGTAAACTATAATTTCAATCTAGATAAAATGCTAAAAGTTACTATAATGTATATTTTCATAAGGATGAATATCAAAATGTCGCGGTAGCGGGTGCGTAGCGACGCGACGGTTGTTATTAACATGGCAGAATAAATTGCATGTCAAATTACAAAGTACTTTAAAATATATTAGTTTATATGTATAATGTAATGTTATATAGCCTATAGCACTTCTTAAGAATGCAGCTTTCATACAAAACAAAAACAATGTAAATCGGACCAGTAGATCCAGAGATCTTAGCGTTCAAACAAACAAACAAACAAACAAACAAACTCTTCCGCTTTATTATATTAGTATAGATTTAGAAACATCAAATACTTATTTAATAATATAATAGCGGCACTAAATTGCATTTTGAACCCAGTATGTCCAAAAAACTTATACTAATATATCTTTTTATAAAACTATTAACATTCTCCGAAATTTAATTCTACACACATCGCGTACAGACGCGGTTCCTAGAAGATTAAATAAGGCAATTAGATTAATATATAATAAATTATACAAATAGAAAGTCTATACAATAAGATTAATATTTTTTTACCTTTTGTATCCTTATAAGATGAATTTGTTTTCCATCAGTCCGTGCCTTCTCCACGATCTGAGTTTATTGACGAGGTATCAAGCTGAAATTAGTATCAAATATCAAATATTCAGGTTAAAGTCCATTAAAGTATAGAAAACAATAAAGCTTCTAAGTCAAAAGTCAAAGGTTACGACCGTGTTTTGTTTTAGTAGAAGAAAAGAGTAATTGTAAATAATTCAACAAGGAATTTAAAATAATTAATTCCTCTGAAAATTAACTATCGATTGCTGGCCTTTATAAGCTTAGGAGTTAGATCAATTATATTAATAGCTAAACACTTCCTCATTTCAATATTATACTCCTATATCCTATTCATCATAAAAGCGGAGCAGGTCTGTGGAGATGCACTCGAGTGACTACTGACTAGACTAGAGCATACAGTGTACCGTACACTCCTCACGTAATATCACCGCATCTAATAATAAATATACGAATTTTCTACGTACGAGAGCATAAGGTGCTCTATATTAATGGAAAATAGCTGAGATTATATTCTTCTTTATAAATTTCTAAAGAGTAGAAAATGCTCCTAGAATAGATGCCGTTGGGATGTTTACAAAGATTATTATATATTCATAACTTTGAACTATTAAACATTTTTATATGAAAATTTAAATTTGTTATATTATAAGGATTTGTCTAGTTTATTATAATAGTTGCATAGTAAATAAGATAAGATTAGAGTGTTTTTAAGCTCCTTCCACCTGCGGTTTTACCCTCGTGATATTCGGTCTTCAAGCGGTTAAATACAATTGACACATTAACATTTTCATAAGTGTACATTCACATTTATGACAGCACAAACATACATATCTAAACTAATGTCGACACACATTCACACATGTCATATATGTGTACATTTACATATGTGGTCACACATTCACACATGCCAACACACATTCACATAATTATATCTACAGACTTCCACACATGTGTTAACATGTGCGATCTCGCAGAGATTGAATCCACACTCATCGCAATGGCAGTTAGACTATACAAGTATCCTTATTTGAGAAATTACTCATATTTTCTCTTGTACATAAAGGTACAATATACATATTGTACAGAAATTTTTATTTTTTATTGGCAGAAATAAATCTGTTTTACCACAAAAATATTCGACACCAACAAGAAACCAAAATTTTCAACACAGTTTTATGACAAAAACCAGTGTTACTATAATATAAAACGGCTTCCCACATCCCCTTGTGAATAAAAAGCAATTGCAATACAAGTCATGGTTGTAGAATATTTAAACTACATAATATTTTTATATTAAAATAAAATCAGGAAATAGGATCCGACAAGTATAATATAAATCGTCTTGCAAAGGATTTAAATTCTACAGCGAATGGAATGGAAGGTAATAAAAGAAAATGGAAAATTTACGACTTAAACATCATGCGGTGCGTTTTAACTCATTCATTTGCCGATTTTGGTAAAAAAGAGGGTAGAAAGTCAAAAAGTATTTGGAATTTTAATTATCTTATTGTCATACTCGTAAGTCGAGGCCATTGTAGCGTAGTGGACTCAATGTCTTGAATTCAGATGAAAAGGTGGATCTCGTTCGTCGAAACTGAATAAAAATATATTTAATTTACAGTTTGAATCCGTCTGCAGCGAAAGTAACGGGTTCAAATCCCATTAAGATTTATTCTGGTTAATAGTACTCTCGTCAAATCAGTGAAAGTGGTGTGTTTGTTTGTACGGGACGACAACTTCCCTAATGTCGATAACAAAGAGATGTAGACAACACGTCTACGTGCACGTAAATAGAAGAAGGAAAGTAAGAAAAAACAAGTATGTATAAAAAGCTAATTTGCTTTATTTTACCACGTGGAGCAAAAGGGTGTAATTGTGACACGACGGTTGTAGGTTCGATTTCCACTCGGAGGAATGAATTATTATTTTTTTATTATTTTTATTCTTTTGCTCTGGCAACAAAGCAAAAGCTCAGCGATGAGTTCCACGTGGGGAACGAAGAATCTTAATACAAGGTTCCCTTCCTCTGCTATGTGAAGAATATAGCATAAGTCTGATTTATTAATTTATCTAACGTAAAATTTATTGTCTAAAAGCCTTAGTAACTTATCTCTCTACTCTTAATTGAATTGTATTTTTTTTATTTATATAAAATTTCAAAGGCATACTCCCATATATATTTATGTATATATGTTTTATATTAACATATACGAACTCCTAAAAGTTTGTGGTAAAATTTCTATGTTAAAAGTTGTTTAATAAAATTCACTACGAACTTTATAACGTTCGCCTCACACGGAATTATTTCCAACGCATTCTTTACAAATTTCTGTTCGCCTTTAAATATTTTAATTAGTGAGACATTATTATCTTTTCATTTAAGAATTTTAAATATTCAAGAGAAATTTTTCTCTTAGGTGTTGAAAAATATATGCTATATTAATTACATAAAATAAATAAAAGGATTTTTGAGGTCAGTAGTGACGCAGAAGCGTGCAAGTGTATACGTGACGGGTTGTGGGTTTGACTCCCCCTGCCTCTAGACTTCGGTGGAAAGTGAGGGAATGTAAGTGTCTGAATAAGAACAGAGTGTCTTAACACTAGGTTCCCTCTGCTTACCCTGCTAAATGTGCGATATACAATGTGAAGCTGAAAAAAACCTTATATTTTTCCACACCTTAGGTACTAAAATCACAGAATAAACGAAACAAAAATAAAAAAAAAACAAAAAAAAAAGAAACAACCTTATACCAAACGAGTAAAAAAAACAAAGTAAACTAAATGAACAAGCCTCCATACAATTTGAATGAGCGAGAACTGAGTTGAATGTGTACCTACTAGTACTTTGTTAAAATTAATTATGTGAACCGTGCAGACTTCAGCTTCAATGACTCGCAGTCGCTGCCGTGTCATGTGTCACGTGTCACGTGTCACGAGCCTGTTGAATGTTGGGAGCTGAAAAAACAATCGCTGCCATATTATAATTAGGAAAATTTTGTATACGTTTAAACTTTCACGCTTCTTTGCCCGCAAATAACGGGGTAGCTAAAGGGAATGTAGTGCTAAAACATTGTTTCCTATCTTTCGGCAATTTTTTTAATATTGAATTGTAGAGCGTTGTTTCTCTTAGTGAAATGAGTAAAATGAAAATATTTTTAAAAATAATTTTACCGAAAGGGGATCGAATGCGCAACTATCGTATGTACAATAAGATATCCAACTGCGCCACGGTGGTCCTTAAAATCGATGCTCCCTGGGTCCCTATCGAAAATGAAAAATCGTCAGTGTTTTTATTGTTCCTTTGTACTACTAAGAAAGGTAGTTTTAATTTCTTTTTTCAAAATCACAAAAAAATTGTTATTTATGCGTTTTTTAAACGTGTACGTAATCGAAAACTATTCTTGTTAGTAAGTCAAAACAACAAAAACAATTTGAATTTTTTCACTTTCGATACTTTACCGAACAGAGAAAGGCGTATTTGAACACTAGATTCCCTCTGCTTACCCAGCCGTACTTACCCACTTTAAAAAGAAACAAAAATATCAAATATTTTAATTTAATTTCATTTTCGATTAACTCCTGCATACTGTAGTGTCTACTTTCTCTTAAACGTAAGATCTTGAAGATTCACTAAGGAAATTCATCTTAGTTACTTATGAACTGTTTGAGTCTGCAGCTCCAGGACGAAGTTATAACAGCTTTCACTTTGACTTCTCATACAATAGAGAATTCTTATTATGTCTATTTGTTATATTTAGTTCAATTAAATCAATAGATTAGAATTTTAGTTTTGTTTAAATTGATAGGTTTTTGATCCTTTGGTCTGTGAATTTAATTCTTAAAAATCTTGTTAAATATTACCCGTGTTTAGAGTTTTAATATATTAATTGTTGCTTTGTATTTGTTTATAAATATTTAAATATATAAATTCAGTGGATTAATAAATTATTTAAAAAATAGTATAAATAAGTTTACTATAGTAGTAAGAGCATCTAATATGCTAATTTATTTCAGTACGTATACAGATATACATAAGTCAGTGATATGGTTGTTTTTTAGCACAACAGAGTAGGCAGAGGAAACTAGGAAAACTACTCTCTCCGCAATGAAGGTTGCATTGCGTGTTGAGTGGCCGAACTCAAATCTGGTAATCGAATTCACGACCTATTATAGTCCTTTGCAGTCGCCTTGCTCCACGACTGACTGAGTTGTATTCATACTGTTTTTTAAACGATATCCCAACATAATCTTTTACTTGCAGCTGTTATTGCAACTTTAATAATATATAGAGTTATAAAATCTAAAATAAAATTGCCTTTACGGGTAGCTGTGCGTGGAAATATAGTTATATAAGTTTCAAAGTCGATTTCGACTCACGGATTTATGATCTGGCAAGACCATATTGAAATAGGTCATTTATATGCGTGAGATGGTCCAAGTTTCAAGTTGGACCGAAGCTTGGTTCGCAGTTAGTATTTACTTATACGGTGTAATTTGTACCAGCGTTCACGTCTTGAACCAGTTTTATTAGATTGTGTGTAGGTTTAACTAGTTGTTGTAACGAAGAAAGGGGCTTAAGCGTGCGACTGTAAATGCGACAGGTTGTGGGTTCGAATGCTACTGGAGGAAATAAAATATTTCATCTTTTTATTTCACATAAAAGAAAAGTGTAAAGTGGGGACACTTTCGTTATAAAAATATATAGGTATTTTTTTAATTTTAACCGTCTCTAATATCGTCTAAAGACATAATAAGCAAGTAAGCATTCCTTTGTCTTGTCTCTGATTTTTAGATATAGTTTTTTAAGATTCTAGTAATTACTATATTAACGTCTATATAACAAACTAATTGTTTTTCCGCAACTTTGTTTGCTGGACTTCAAGATTTACTATAAAAACTCCCTTATCCTCTATTACGTCCAGCCTTCCAAATTATACCAAATTTACAAGTTTCTTAATCCAGTAATTTCGTCTGTTGTCCGTAAGTAACGAAAGAGCTTTTTGTAGGTACATAAGTTTTATTTTCAGTAAAGCTTTAATCAACTTTTTTTTCATACAAATTTTTCACTTCAATTTTGAAGTGAATATAAAAGATGATTTTTTACCAATTTAATTTCGTTTCTACCGAATTAAGTAAAATTTTCTTTTTTTTTTTCAGCTTATCACTGTATTCCACATGTAGCAGGGTGCGTAATGTTAAAACATCCCGCTCCGAGCTTTCCGCTGAATTCTGGAGGCATTGTGTTGAGTGGTGGAAATCAACGCTGCCCTTTGCCTCAACGCCATGAAAATATTAAGAAAAGCAATGAAAATATTAAGTACTTTATTTCCTCGAGCGGAAATCAAACCCACAACCTATCCCAATTATAATCACGCTTGTGCTCCTGCACCACGCTGTAGCCTCGCTTAGTTTATATAAAATACGTTAATGAATAGCATTTATCTCCCGTAGACAAGGAACACTAGAACTGATTTACTGCTAAGACAAAGATATATCTAGGGAGGCTGGATTAATCTTAAAATCCTTTTGTCGCCTCGGCCTTGCCTGGCGTCGGCG
Organism: Heliconius numata; assembly: GCA_016802625.1. Classification (NCBI taxonomy): domain Eukaryota; kingdom Metazoa; phylum Arthropoda; class Insecta; order Lepidoptera; family Nymphalidae; genus Heliconius; species Heliconius numata. Next base: position 204,276 of record JAEBDU010013188.1, read on the forward strand.
TCGGTTTGCTGCGGATAAGCGGTTTTGACACTTTCATATTGTTTTTGTGTCGTTAGCTGTTGGCCCAAGTTTGTTTTGCTTGTTACTAGGCTTTGTGGACTATTTATTCTTGCCTCTTTCATTGGTCGTTTTTTCCCCCTTTTTTTTCATATTTTCTTTTTTGGGTATTATTAGCGCTGTTAACATTTTTTAGTTTAATTTTCAATTATTTCCACTATTTATTAATTTCCACTATTTATTAAAATATACAATGAAATTTAAAATTGAGGCCATCGTGGCACAGCGGCATAAGGGTGTGACTGTAACGCGACGGATGTGGGTTCAATCTCCACTTGAGGAAGTGAAATATTTATTTACGTTTATATTTCTATTTCTTCGCTCTGGTGTCAAGGCAAAGCGCGGCGTTAAGTTCTGCCGCTCAGCACGCAATGCCTTCAGAATTTGGCAGAAAGTGGGGAACGGAGTGTCTTAATACTAGCTTCCCTCTGTCTACCCTGCTGTGTGCGGGATATAGCGTGAAGTTGGAAAAAAATAAATATAAAAACCAATGAAATTAAATTAACTTTGTGTCGCGTATATAACCCAGAGACAAATTACACCTCTGAATGTCGGCCTTGGAATAGCTTAGGAAGCGTTATACAACCTATCTCGACGATCAGGTACGAAAATTTTCTTTTTATAAAGTACAACATTCAGCCAGACATTTTCGTATTAAGAAAAATTGTCTTTTTAACCTTTTATCTATACGAAAAGAAGAAATTAAGAAAGTAGAGATATAATTTAATTTGGTGACGGTTACCTTCCATGTTTTTCTAATATTTGTTATCTTATATTCCTCCCATTAGTAAGCTGTTCACAGATTTCTTCAGGTTCATTTTCCAAGTGATAGGATCTACTGTGAACGACGACCATTACAGAAACAAGCTTTTTGACTGGATTCTCCAAGCGGTAGATGCAAGCGATGACTTTTGATTTCAACAAGATACAACCCCATATTTTGTTGAATGAAAAGCTTCGTTTTAAAATAATTTCTGCAATCAAGTACGGCCTGTCAGATAATGCGATCAAATTGTACCTACGTGAACAAACCACAAACAATATACTTGAATTCAAGCGGGTATTATCAACATCCCTATTATCAGCAATCAGTCGAAACTTCAACAAACTTACTGCTTATTATCGCGCGGTATTCGGTAGTCATGTAAGAAATATATTTTTAAATATAAATTGGCGATGTTTGTAATAATATAAAAAAATATATATAAATTTATTATTTTTTAAAGTTATTTGTAGTTAATAAGAAAGTCCAGTCATGGCGCGGGGTACAATCGTGTGAATGTAAGCGCAACAGGTTGTGGGTTCGATGCCCACTAATGATAAATTTTCATTCTCTGGGATCAAGATAAAGCGCGACGTTTAGTTCCATCACTCAACACGCCGAGCCTCCAGAATTCGACTAAAAATGGGAAATGGAAGTACATACAGCTGGAAGCTAAAAGGCAACAGGTGGCACAGCGAGTTTTAAATTTAAGCGTAAAACCAAACATCTTATTTGTACATATATTTTCACAACGACCCACGATCCATCGTAAAAACAGGGAAATAAGGGTATGTGATAATCCTCGTTCACGTCGTGACAGCGGCAGCGGTGACAGATATTTTACTCTTTGCCTAAATCATGTCTTGAATAAAGAAACACTTTTTTATGTAACTGCTTTAAGGGAAGAATAGAGTAAAGAGTATTAGCTATTTTAAGAGGTCATTGTGATGAGTGACGTATTGGCAAAGCTTTTGATAGTAGTGTGAGACTTGTTGGCTTGAACCCGTTCAGGGAAATAGGCGCTTAACCCCGTCACTCAACACGGAACTCCTCAAATTATTTTAGAATCAAATTCTAGCAGAAAGTAAAGAAATGAGTTCTTAATATTAGATTATCTCTGCCTACCCTGCTTTGTGAGGATGCTAAAAAAAGAAATTAACAATTTTGTTTTATAGCTTCACGCTGTATCTCAGCAGGGTATGTAGAGGGAACCTGGGAACCTAGTGATAAGACACTCCGTTCACATTAAGATATTTCCATATCCCACATGCTGAATTCTGGAGGCCTTGCGTGCTGAATGGCGGAACACGCATGTGTTAAAAATCGATTTATACAAATATTATTGAAGAAAAAAATATGTACTTCAAATGTCGTATTTTACATAATTTTGAGGTAACTTAAAAAAAGGGTATAATAAAAGAAAATTTAAAATATTTAATATTTATTTTTCAATTTTAAATATTTATGTAACACAGAGACAAACATATAAACAAAAACGATTTACCCCCAGGGATATTTCATACCATGATACTAGCTAAAGGTTTATTAAAATTCCCCAACGTAATATTTTTTTAAATTCCCAGTGAATTTACGTCTCACGTTTTGACAGCCCTCGTGTCAAGTGGGCTTTTTAACGCTGGTCGCAGGCACGTTGGTTTTTCGGTGAAGGTATAAATTAGATTTCTTAAATTTCTACCGTGAAATATTATTATCCGTGAAAGGTCATTGTGGCACAGTGGGGGTTGGTGATGGTTATAGATTCTATTCTGCTAGGATAATTATTATATTATCAATTATTTTCGCTTCGTTTCGTTATCGTTATGGCAGTGAGAGAGCGCGGCGTTGAGTGCCACCAATCTGTGCGCAATTATAGAATTAAATTAAGAACGAAGTGTCATGACACTATATCATTTTTTGCTTGATTAGTTGTCTGACTGATAAAAAAACTGTAAGAAAGTTAAAAAAAACGATTAACTAATATTACTTTTTGAGCGGTATATACATATTTATACTCGTTTTAAGTAACGTCAATAATAATCAAAAATCATTGTGAATTTTTGAAATATATCTATGAAGAAGCCTCCTGTCATGTGCAGGATAAAAAACTATATTATTTATTTTATTCCTATTTTAAACAAACTATAATTATTATTATATTATAGATCGTAACGTTGTAAATATTTTTTTCTATATTTTCAGTTAAAGTAAGCTATTTAAAAAAATACTACAAAAAGGTAAGGTGGATTGATTCCTTTGAGTAGATTACACTACATGTAAATACAAATCTGAACAATAGAAGCTTATAGAATATTTCTCGTGAAAAACCCTTTCTCCTTTGCAGGTGTTTTTTCCTTGTAAAAATAACATAAAAGACATATTTACAGTTAAGCTAGTGCAAAACACAATTTGCGGACTTTGCATATAGATTACTTACTTCAACCTTATTCTTAAATAAAGGAAAAATAGCTTTGCACTTTTCGCCCGCAGAGCATGTTAGGCAAAGAAAACGTAGTGTCCGAAGAGAGAAGACATTAGTTTTCCTTCTTCGCCCTATTTTTCAGACATGTTGAGTGGTGAAATTAAATACTGTAGGTACTTTGTTTTCAAGAGGGGAGAAATGGAACAATTTCATTTATCCTTTGGGGATCGAACCTACAACTATCACTGGTAAAACTCAACACCCGCTTTTGCTATGCTACTAGAGCGAAAAAAATAAAAATATTAGTAAATAATAATTTATTCCTCCAAGTGGTCAAAAGCTTGTGCCCCTACGCCACGGTAGGCCGTCATGCTATTTTCATTTCCTTGCCACAATAACTCCAGAATTTTTCGAAAAGTGGTGAACGGGGTGTCTTAACACTAGTTTCTTCTGCCTACCTTGCAGCTTGAAGCTGAAAAAAAACCTGAAAAAACTGATTCGAAGTTGTAATAAGTGATATTTTTCTTTAACTTTTATTTTTCTTTAAAATACGAGCTGTCGATACTCGAATCGAACCAAGTTAGTCATTATCATCTTTCTTCTATCCTTACATCATTATCTTTAATATGTGCTATGTTACTTTTTTATTTGTAAGGCAACAACAAAAAAGTATAATAAAGAAGGTAAAAATATATACAATATATATCTACGCAAACTTTACCCTCATATGAAAGGGCCACCATGCTGACGCGAAACATACTTTCGTTTCGTAGAAATGGCAGTATTTCTTATATTTTATTTCGACAACTTTCCAGGTGATCATTCTTTGTTCTTTTTACGGAGGCTGGGGAAGGGGTAATGTCTGAGTGTAAATGAGATGGTTGCCGGTTCGAACCCCACATGGGGGAATAATTATATTTACAATTATTTTTCCACTCTGGTAAACAAATTGAGGAGATGAATGGAAAAATGGAAATGGATGGTAACGGGGTAACGTTGTACCTTAACACTGGGTCCAACTGGCTCTGTCTATTCTGCTAAAAGGGAAAAAGCGTGAAGCTACAATTTCACTTTTTGCTATTTTTGAGCAGTAAAACTATGTATTCGTTTAAGTTTAACAGTACCGTTTATCTTTTGTTGGGTAAGTAAGCACCTATTACTTCGACTTCAATCTTCGTATGGAATGTAGGAGTATTAGCTCCAATCAACACACGTTACGTGGAACAATGGAACCCACAATGGCTGGTATTGTTAAGATGTTAGAATTTATGGGTTAGTACAATAGTTACTCACTCGAATCCTCTATTATGCGTCAAATTAGGTATTTGTCGTCCTTATTAGGTATATATAGGTCACAATGAAGTAGTAAACTAGGGGAATTAATTTTAGTGCTTGAATATTGACTACTGTAGAAGTGTGTAAAATTGGTGTCATATTACATTTTTTGGTTTCATTGGTTCAAAGAAATGTATTTTTTTATAAATAATAATTGAGTGAACCTACGGTTTCCAAGGTTAAGAGACCTTATGTTTTGCGACAATTTATATGTAGAAATTAAGCTTTATTTTCAGCTCATGCTTTATACCGCATGTGCCATTATAAGCAGAGGGAGCTTATTGTTAAAACACTCACTTCTCCACTTTCCGTCGAGTTTTTAAGGCATTGCTTGTTGAGTGGGGACACCACGACGCGCTTGGTCTCGACACCAGAGAGTAGAAATTAAAATATAAATTTTAATAAATACTTCATTTCATTGAGTGCGCAACAATGGATTAAGCTTGATAACTTAAAAATTTATTGGTTGTATGCATTAAGCTACACCATAACTGCGTTCTATATGTGTTTTTAACCTATCAGTTTGACTGTATTTTTTTAAATTTATTTATCACAAAGACAAGAAACATAAAAACATAAAAATAGTTTACTGCCTGTTTACTATTTTGGCTGCTGTCCAATGAAATTTAATTCAAATTGAATGAAAATGTATAAAAATTTAAAAATATCCTTTTACTACCAAATCTATTGAATTCTTTTATTCAATTCTTCAGCAGTGAATATGATGGCCAGACTCAAAATATACATATATCTATACAAATATTGAGTCTGAAAGCTTTTATGAATTCTTACGACGACTTCTGGTGACGAATAAAGCAAGTATTTTTACGAAAGGAAAAAGTTTGTTAATGTGGAGTTGGTAGAGTTTTATAAACTAAAAATAGGTTCGTTTGAAAAGTCGTTTCTTAATTAGAAATTTCGTTTTTTATACAATAAGTTAGTAGTTTCGAAAAAAGTAAAATGGTAGTTTTTTATAATGTTTTATGGAAATAATTATAGCATCATTTATAGCGTCATCTAGGTTCAATTGGCTTGTATTGACCAATTACTAAATGTAATATAATTTAAAATGTTTAAATTTATTATTTCAGCGCTAAGTTGTTTTTTTAGCCCATGTTTGTTAAAAAAACACTACATTAGTCTTATTACATTAAAATATAATGTTCCTTAGAAATAAAAAACATATCTTAAAGACTCCATTAACAACAAAAATTTCAAAACGAAAAAATTACAACGCACAGACAGCGAAAAATAGTCGCCAAGACATTATAATTGCATCCAATTACTTCTAATAATAAACCTTTTA
>JAEBDU010013188.1:215155-279001 GCA_016802625.1 Heliconius numata
TATATGCAGTTTCAGTTAAAGAAGCGCTGCCTCTTCCACCCTGTATATGTAAAGATTTTTTAGTTTTGTTTCTTGATTTTAAACCAAAATATATGATTTTACTTTTATATCTGTGAAAATTAATGGTTTTTTTTTATCAAAATGCATTGTACTTTCTTAAAGACTAATTTTCTTAGTTTTATGTTATATCTTCCTTATAGTAGAGTAGACAGGGCGAACCTCGTTTTAATAAGACACATATAGACAAGTTTTCCACTTAAAAAACACAAATTACATAAAAGTATATTGAAATACATATATTTAAAAGTTTTATGTTTAATGCTTATATATACCGGGAGAGGAGAGGGGAGTGGAGTGTCTTAACAATAGGCTATCTCTGCCTACCCTGCTACCTGGGATACAGCGAGAAGCTGAAAAAAAACTCATATATACCTGCTATGCGTAACTAAAACAAATTTGTTACTCTTAATTAAAACCAAATTAATTAACTAATAATAATAAATTACTTTAACGAAAACAAATATAGTATAAAACCTGACTGACCAAATTGAATATACAAATATGTCACGTAACGTTAATTAATAAAACAGAACTTTATGGCGTTCTCGTTGCGTGTATGGTTATCAAAAAGTTATTTAATTTAGCTTTTCGCTAATTCCCTTACATAGCCATTGCAGCGAGATGGAGCCTTGGGAACCTAGTGTTAAGGCATTTCGTTCTTATTAAGACACTTCCGAGTCTGTCGAGTTCTGAAGGCATTGCGTGTTAAATGGTACAACTACGCGCTTTGCCTCGTTACCAGAGTGAGGAAATGAAAATATTGATATTCCATTCCCCTGAATGTAAATCGAACTCACAACCGTTGTGTTTACAGCACGCTTGTGCCACTACGCCATGACGGTTTCAAAAGGCCAAAAAGGTTATTCCACATTCCATATATTTTATTCTTATATACGAGTACATGTGATACCTTTCATTTATGATTTTCTGGGATCAAACTTAAAACAAACTATATAAATTATAGCAAAAAATATTATATTTATTCTTGGGAAATATTTTTTACTTTTTTTAATCGAATTCACGTCCATTGCGCTTATCTACTGCCCAGGCCTCACTGCGCTACGATAGCACCGTTCAACAAAAATAAATAATTATTCTCAAATTATAATTCTAAAGAAGAATATTATAATTCTAAAGAAATTCTATTATTTTGTCATTTATTTCTGTAGGCATAACAATTTTCATATCAATCCCACGTGTACGAGACGACGTGTCTTCGGGGCATTCAAAATTCCCTTTGTCTCTTTAACGAGACATCAAAGTCTCCCAAATATTTGTATTACTTATTTAACGTGTCAAAATATTATATTTTTGTGCTTTTTGTTTTTAGTTTACATTTGAAAATCATAAATTCAAATTAAAATTAAATGGAAATATATTTTTTAATTATGGTAATTAAAAATAATAAAATAAGTGAGTTTATTTTATTTTAGGGTACTACATATATATTTTGATTAATTATTGTAAATATAGCTTATGAAGTAAGTAGAAATTGTAAATATAGCTATAGGAAGAAAATATAACTAGACTTTGTACCAGAGCAAAGAAATGAAAATATTAAAAAAAGCGGGAATCGAACCCAAAACCGCCGCACGCTTGTCGACAGTCACGTGCTTGTGCCACCGCACTACGACGGCCTCAATTAAATATTTAGTGTAAAATATAATCACTATTAATTATGTAAAACAAACGTACCTCTTAGTTAACTTAAGGTGTACTTAACTACAATACTTAATCTTATTTAAATTTGTTAATTACAATTACTTGTGATCAACTTTGCCAATTAAGTGGTATACCGCATTCCGATCAATCGCGCTAACTACAATTATTCCTAATTAACGTCAATTAAATTCTAATTGTGCGAATAAATCTACTAATGCCAGCGATTTGTATATCGATCAATCGATTGTAGTTACGATGTAAATGCCAATTATGTACTGTAATGTTTATTTTTGTATTTTATGCTCACTTTTAGAGTTCCGTACATGAAAAGGTAAATGCGGAACCCTTATAGGATCACTCCATTGTCCGTCTGTCAAAACCATTAATCTCGAGGTTGCGAGAAGAGAAGAGAAGAAGCTATCCAAGTCCAGCTTCTTCTCTTCTTCTCAACAAATCAAGCTTATAAGTCAAAGCAATCAAAATATATGCTAAATGAGTGTATATGCCAACTTTTGTACTTCCCCTCGTCCTCCCATATTCGGAAATTGGTAAGAAAGTCTCAATAGGCAAGCCTGACGCGCATTAGTCAGGTTTTTTAATAATAAAAATGAGGATAAAACAAAAATCATGAAACCATACTTTAAGAAACAAAGCGTCGACTTTTCAAATTGAAATGATTTGGTTAATAATATTGATTCAAATCTCTCTCGTTATTGGGTTTTCAAAATTATTAGAAAGTGGAGAACGGAGAATCTTAAAAATATATTCTTTCTGTCCACACAACGAGTGAAAATAATAAAATTAATTTTTGTGCATGCAAAAATTAATATCGTCGCGGCCTATTTTAAAAGCTTTCAATATCACACAATGTTTTCATTCGATATCGGAATAATGAAACTCTATATGTAAAGTGAACATTAATACGTTGACATATTGAAAACAAAAGCCGGGGCTTATTTTCTATACAAATGAACAAAATTCTATACAAAAATTAATTTATATATAAAATATCAGAATGTAATTAAGCATACTTGTTAATTTACATTTTTTCAGTTTCACGTTGTATCCCGCGTATGACAGCCGAAGGTGATTAGTGTTAAGACACTCCGCTCCCTTCTTTCCGCGGATTTCTGCAAAGCATTGTGTGCTGAGTGGCGGAATTCAACGCCGCGCTGTGCCTCGACACCAGGGGGAAGAAATTAAAATATTAAAGTCTCATTTCCTCGAATGTTAGTAGTTGACAGTCATAGACTTGTGCCCCTGAGTGGCGACTGGCGTCATAATAATAATTAGTTAATTAACTTTTCTTGACAAACATAATAGTAGGGTATGTGAAAGCTTCATTAGAGCAAGCTTAAAAGGGCTAAAATTAAAAATGAAAATTGTAAATTATAATTCCATTCTATATATTATACATGACAATTTGCTTAACGAAGTCAATTTAATAATTTACCTTTTTAATAATTCTTTGAGGAATGAGTAAGTCCGTTGTGGAAATGATGAACCTGTAGGTGTTCCGCAGGGGAAATTACTATAAGGTGTTCTTTAAATATTCACTTTTAAAGTCCTTCCTTGTATTAGAATAAAAATTGTAGTTAAACTAATAATTTTAAATGTAATGATTGTAGTTTGACAATTTTGCTAAGCATATTGTACTATTTAGAAGATTTAGAAGCTTTACTAGAAGTATAAGGGCCAGTCGTGGCGTAGGGGCACAAGGGGGGTGCACTGTAAAGGCAACAGTTTGTGTTCAATTCCTGCTCGAGGAAATTAAATAGTTAATATTTTCATTCCTTCACTCTGGTGTCAAAAGTCGTTAGAAAAGAGTTGTTTCCTTAAAGCCACGTGATACATCGGACTAATTGTTTAAAGTATAAACGTGTGCCAGCAAAATTCGAACCCATTATCACATCCCAATTATACCACACAACGCTGTTCTAACCTGAAAAATTGGAAAAATTCAGCTTTATATATAAAAATGGACTATAAAAATGAGTCAGAGCTTGCATATTGAATGGAGCCCGAAGAGAACTATTTAGCTCTCAAATTAAATGCGAATCCAAGTTTGTGTAAAAAGCACTTAAATTCAAGGAGATTTGATCGCGTTGATTCCAGAGAGAAAAATATATTTCCTCATTTACTTAATGAGCCCCGGATTTTAGAGGGACCGTTGTTTAGACCTCGTCTCTTTGTTTTCACATCAAGTGTGAAATTTTAAATGTCAGCTTCACGCTGTATCCTGCACACACAAGAGGCAGGCAGAGGGAACCTAGTGTTAAGACATTCCGTTCTCCATTTTCTGCCGAATTCTGGAGGCATTTTTCTACTAGTAGATTCCGTATCCTTTGTATTTGTTCGTCTTACAAACCTTTATATGGGATAGTTTTAGTAACTAAGTTTGAACGCACTTACTCGTTGGCATTTGTCTCTGGCGGGAGTCCAATAACTCTTGGGTTTTGTTACTTCTATTTATAAGTGCCCTAAAACAGAATTGGGTTCCTTGGTTGGATTTTATTTGACATTTCGAGTGTATTTTCTAATAGGTTTAAGTAATTTGTTTAATATATTTGGGGCTGTAATTAGCGTAAAATTTTTTTTATACTAATTGTATTCCTTTTACAGCAAGCTTACGTAGCTTTAAACTTACGAGCCAGAACCTTACATGACATAATTTTTGTCGTCAGATTTTCAATTATGACTTTAAATTTTATGTAGAAAATTATAAAAAGCTCTACAGTTAACTCGAACAGAACTTAAATACTTTTAAAGTTTGTTTTTATATGAAAAACTTAAATTTTATTTATAAGACACAAAACAGTAATGTCTTTGATTAACACAACCAATATAAAAAAAACATTTACTATTCTAAACAAACCATAGAAAACGGATAAATAGAAATAATGAGACATACATTAATCTACAAGTCCATTCTCCCTATAGAGTTGAGTGAAACAAATAGCTGTGGACAATTGGCTAAAACAAATATTTACCAGTTCCAGTATATATAGAACTTCACGCGCAGGTTCCCCCCAATTCATTCTGCTTCGTTAATCAGAGGAAATAAACCGCCTCCTCTAGCCTATTCCTTTCTGGAGGATAACTGATAGAGTTCATTGGTTTTTTGTTACTTTGTCTTTTTTTGATCTGTTTGTCTGTATATTTGTTTTTTTTTTCACGCTGTATCCTTAACATAACAGGCTAGGCTGAAGAAACCCAGGAAATCAGTGTTAAGACATTCTGTTCCTATTAACACACTTTCGTTTTTCGCTATAATATATACGTATGTATTCGTATATAATTTTTCTTTTTATTTGATTTGAAGGTGATCTTCACGCTTTATCCCATGAAGTGTAGTTAACTAGAAAACCTCCGTAGACAATCCATCTTCCGTTTACCTCTCGAAATAGAGGCTTTCGAGTAGCGAAACTCAACGCTACGAAATGTCAACGGCGACGAAATGCAATTATTTATTTCCCCGAGTGGGATCGAACCCACAACTATCAAATGGCTTGCATTTGATAGTTGTGGGTTCAACATTCAAAAGAGCTCCTACATTTACCTACATATTTGTTTTTCCAGAGCATTAACATGAAAAAAATATTAAATTGCGAATATTAAAAGTATTTTTATAAGTATGATCCTTCAATTTATGTTAGTATCTCTTTGAACATTACGCGTGTTTAATTTTGTGTGAACAGGTTACATACATTATTTCCACGGTATAAACGATAATTATAACAAAATATATTATATCCGTGGTGGCGCAGGGGTACAAGCGTGCGACTGTAAACGCGGCAGGTTGTAGGTTCGATGTCCACTCGAGGAAATTAAATATTTACTTTTCCCTCCTCTGGCAAATCACGTCGCTGAGTTCTAGCACTCAACACGGAATGCCTCCAGATTTCGTTATACATATTAGAACGTAGTGTCTTAACACTAGGTTCCCTCTGCCTGCTGTGTGCGGGATACAACGTGAAGCTGAAGATGAATAGTAATGGACTGACTATATTTCATTACAATTGAATCAAAAGCTAATCTCTGTTTAATAGTTTCCAATAGACGCGGGCGGCTTATTGTAAAAGATAAATTATAGCTTGTACTGTATTGAGGGTGAGATCGTCTAAGTTTTGGGTTAAATTCAGCCTATATTTCTATTTTAGTGAAGATAGTTAAATGAATTAAAAAAAATACATTACTGAAATTAACTATTTAAATTTTTATGTATAATGCGAGGCGAGGCCAGCGGCGCAGAATTTATCTATTCGTATTTTTTTAGCTTCACGAAATGTCAAATACGTGGAAGGGTAGGGAAGGGCAGATGGATCCTGGGAATCTAGCGTCAAGATTAAGTTCCTATTAAGACTATTCCTTTCCCCACTAAATAATTAATATGATATTTATAAGAGGAAAGCTCACAAATTTTATTGTCGTACTAAATTACTACTATTACATACAATATAGCACTATTGTATAAAAAAATAGGAATTTGGTAAACTTTACAAGGAAAATGGAAGATCCCGTTTCCGTAGAAGTTTGGAGAAATTTTCGTACTAGTGAACGCTTCTGAACCTCCTTTTACCCCCATTTTTTCACCTCTTTAAGTCCAGTAGTTTGTCTGTCAGTCAGATAAAATAGCTCTATAAATATATAAGTTACAGCTATTTAAGAGAATATATAAAATTTAACGTTACGATCCAATACGGATCAGTGAACAACAAAGTATTTTTCTATATGAGCCTACAGACCAGTGGAGCGTGTGCTATAATAATAATTGGATATCTTGCTTATATTCGGTATTCATCTAAATATTATTATACTTGTACTTGTATGCGTTGGAAAGAAATGAGTTGCCTTTATATTTTAGGTTAAATACATTCATCTATATAAAATTACATATCCTATCCTATCCTATATCTTATAAAACAAAGTCGCTTTTCGTGTCTGTCTGAACTTTCTAACTCTTCTTCTTCTAAACCACCCAACGGATTTTTATGCGGTTTTTACCATTAGGTCGAGTATTTCTCAGGGAAGGTTTATATATAGTTTATTATTTGTACATTCTTATGTAAATTAACATAAATACGATAAATGTGTATAAAGTCCTACCCGTTGAGACACTTTCGCGCATGCGCTGTTTTAATGGTAAGTACTACATGAAAATAATGTACTGGAGTATTGTTCTTCTTAATAAGATCTACAAAAAAGTCCGCGAGAGCATATTTTTATCTTTTAAGGATAACGTGTAGTGATCATATTTCTGTCTAAAAATTGTAATTTCAATATATTTTTTATTGTGAGGGATATTTTTCCATAATGGTATTAATCCTTATCCTTTAAAATACTTTATTAATTTTCTACGTTAAACGAAGATAAAATTGGTTTTTACACTATTTCGAAATTGCGAATAGTTTTAGAGAAAAACGCATTTAATTGTTGACACATCACGCCGTTAACTCATCAGCTGTGCCGACTCAAGTTTTACTTATCCCTTACTCTCAGCATATAAATAAGTATATTGGTTACGTTGGCCATTTAATGTAGATCAAAACTGTCTTTTACTGTTTTTTCATTTTAATAAGTACTTTAGAAGTTGTTACAATATCAAAACATCCTTGCTGCGAAACGCGCCCCGCGATGTTTTGCTTATACAAGCGCGTCATGAGCAGTCATCGGTGGTTCAGTGGTAGAATGCTCGCCTGCCACGCGGGCAGCCCGGGTTCGATTCTCGGCCAATGCATTCTATTTCATTTTCCTCACTGGCAGCCACGTAGTGCTTGCTTTTCATCAGGGACAGAATACCCTCTTCAACATTAACCACAAGCTCGAAAAAAAAATCCCGCCCGCTATAGAGGCATAGCAACGAAGATTTAGATGCGTTTGCACGTATTGGATAATTGGAATTGAATGTATTATTTCAGCGCGATATATGGTTTCATATTTTTTGTAGTAATTATTAGTAGGTAGGGTTTTGTTTATAATTTCTTCCGTTTAAAAATAGTCATTTAACTATCTAAAAATAGTCATTTAAATATATTTTAATAAGTACTTGAAAAGATTAGTAGCACAGATTTAAAATTACGGTACCTACTAAAAAATCCTTGCCGAGTAAAACAATTGGAAAATCCTTATTGAAACTGCGAAAATGCGGGTTGCATTAGAGTTTAATTTATTTTCACATTATCTTAAGTGCTTTGCAAACATACATTATATGAATAATCCAGTAATAAAAGCGGGCGAAGCCGCAAGGGGGTCGCTAGTATCTTATAAAACAAAGTCGCTTTTCGTGTCTGTCTGAACTTTCTAACTCTTCTTCTTCTAAACCACCCAACGGATTTTTATGCGGTTTTCACCATTAAGTCGAGTATTTCTCAGGGAAGGTTTATATTTAGTTTATTATTTGTACATTCTTATGTAAATTAACATAAATACGATAAATGTGTCTAAAGTCCTACCCGTTGAGACACTTTCGCGCATGCGCTGCTTTAATGGTAAGTACTACATGAAAATAATGTACTGGAGTATTGTTCCTCTTAATAAGATCTACAAAAAAGTCCGCGAGAGCATATTTTTATCTTTTAAGGATAACGTGTAGTGATCATATTTCTGTCTAAAAATAGTAATTTCAATATATTTTTTATTGTGAGGGATATTTTTCCATAATGGTATTAATCCTTATCCTTTAAAATACTTTATTAATATTTTACGTTAAACGAAGATAAAATTTGCTTTTTAAATTATTTCGAAATTGCGAATAGTTTTAGAGAAAAACGCATTTAATTGTTGACACATCCCGCCGTTGACTCATCAGCTGTGCCGACTCAAGTTTTACTTATCACTTACTCTCAGCATATAAATAAGTATAACGGTTACGTTGGCCATTTAATGTTGATCAAAACTGTCCTTTACTGTTTTTCATTTTAATAAGTACTTTAGAAGTTGTTACAATATCAAAACATCCTTGCTACGAAACGCGCCCCGCGACGTTTTGCTTATACAAGCGTGTCATGAGCAGTCATCGGTGGTTCAGTGGTAGAATGCTCGCCTGCCACGCGGGCGGCCCGGGTTCGATTCCCGGCCAATGAATTCTATTTAATTTTCCTCACAGGCAGCCAAGTAGTGCTTGCTTTTCATCAGGGACAGAATACCCTCTTCAGCATTAACCACAAGCTCGAAAAAAAAACCCGCCCGCTATAGAGGCATTGCAACGAAGATTTAGATGCGTTTGCACGTATTGGATAATTGGAGTTGAATGTATTATTTCAGCGCGATATATTTGGTTTCATATTTTTTGTAGTAGTTATTAGTAGGTAGGCTTTTGTTTATAATTTCTTCCTTTTAAAAATAGTCATTTAACTATCTAAAAATAGTCATTTAAATATATTTTAAGAAATACTTGAAAAGATTAGTAGCACAGATTTAAAGTTACGGTACCTACTAAAAAATCCTTGCCGAGTAAAACAATTGGAAAATACTTATTGAAACTACGAAAATGTGGGTTGCATTAGAGTTTAATTAATTTTCACATTATCTTAAGTACTTTGCAAACATACATTATATGAATAATCCAGTAGTAAAAGCGGGCGAAGCCGCAAGGGGGTCGCTAGTTTTATATAAGAATAAAAATTTCTTAAAATAAAAAAAATGCGGCCAGAAGAGGCGTAAAAGCACACGCGTGTCATTGCTAGCGTGGCAGGTTGTGGCTTCAATTCCTTCATTCCTTCGAGAAAATTAAATCTATATATATAAAATCGAAAGGTCACTCACTCATCACGAAATCTCAGAAACTACATGTGCTAGGAATCTCAAATTTTGCATAGGAGTTACTTATAGGACGTAGGTGCTCGCTAAGACGGGAATTTACGATATTCGACTTCTAAGGGGTTGTTTTTGGGGTCGAAAGTTTGTATGAAACTTCGTTACTAATGACATTTGTCTTTGTCATTCGTTACTAAATGCTAGGAGTCTCAAATTTTGCATAGACGTCACTAGGACGTAGTCATGGAGACAGAAATAAATAATAACATAGTTCACGCGGGTGTAACCGCGAGCAGGCCGCTAGTATTTAATATTTTTATTGCTGCTAATGGTGTCGAGTCAGTCAACACACAATGCCTCCGGAATTCGACGAAAAGTTAGGAGCGGAGTGTCCTAACACTAGGTCCTTTCCAAATGCCTTTATATCATACACATAATCGATTATTAATATTAAAAAAATATCACAACGGAAACATAGCAAAATGTACAATTCAATAGCAGCCGATAGTTCACCGAGATGTTCTAAATTACCTTGATATATAGCGAAGACATATTTCAAACTCTCGCTTACTCGCGCCCCGTATACTTTACGTCTTCATAAAAAGAAAATATGGCGAGATGTTTACTGCAAATAAACCTAGAACACAGTCAGGCAGTATTTTAATATTTGGCATATTTTTTTACTGTGCACTGAGGTAATTTGTCTTTTTTTGGCTAAATTAAATGGTAAAAGGCAATCGGAAAGGAAGGGGGAACCCAGCAACCTACTATTAACATAGTGTCACTCCGTTCCTATTAAGACACTTCTGTTCTCCACTTTCTGCTGCATGATGTAGTTTTAGTTTAGATAAAGGTTTTAAATTTTATGTGATAAATCTTTATCTAAAATATCGCCGTTGTTTTTGTTTAGATAGCTAAGAGTAAGCACTAAAAGTAAATACTGGGCACTTCCGCCAATGTTACAAGCGAGTTACAAACAAGTCAACTGAAACAATGTTATTTGTCAAACAACGTGATTTGTTCTTATAAGATAAAACATTTTATTAAGAAATAATGATATTAAATAACAAACAAACATTTCTGGGTTTTATTTAAAAAAAATAATATTAAAAGTTAATTTTATAACGACAGTGTACGTGGAATATGACCAGGAAAAATTTTGATTCATGAAATACATATGAAACCTGAAACACTTTTTATTTAACCATTATCTTCATTCATTAAAATCAATTGCAATACCTATATTACAATCCTGCTAAGTAAATATAAAACAAAAACGAATGCTATTTGCTAGAACAACGATTTTCCTATTTCATCGTACAATTTATTATTCTCTTTAATCATGGCTCTAGGAGACATTGTGGTGAGCTCGTTTGAAAAACAGGAACCTTAATAGAATACATCCACTCTCATCCAACGCCACGTTTCACCAAAGTTTGTTTAGTTTAGCGGACCGTATATCAGCGTCTAACTAAAGCCTTGAAAATGGCTCTGAATATGTTATGAGGCAAATATTAAACTGTTACAGAATTCGTTTGGACTTGCTAATATTTATGCTGATCACGTATTAGGTGTGTTTAATGGTATTTCTTGGATAGCAAGAGGCAACATGGGAAATTAGTGTTAAGAAACTCTGTTCCCATTAACCACCTTTCCCCAGTTTCTGCCGAATTAGTAGTGATTAGTAGTTAAAGTTGGCAGTGGAAATCTGACAGTTATTTTTGTATTCGTTTTTCTTTTAATAAATTAGGTAAATTTTCACACATACAATCAAGAATAAATAAAAGATAACAGTTAAACCTTCATAAAAAAACATACAAGCAAATAAACAACTGTATTTTCATAAAAAAACATTGAAATATGAAGCTTATACAAAAATAACATTTTTTCAAGCGACCGGAAGTCTTCTGTTTAATAATTTCAATCGTTGAATACCTAAAAAGCGTAAAGTACTTCCGGTCCACCAGATCCTGACATCCCTATTTTGAATTTGGACAGCGGTTAATCTCTTAAACTACAACCCACTAACGAACTTTGTTCCGGCAAAAACTGTTTGTTTTTGCTGACTTTTATTATGATTTGTAGGGTATTTGTGTTATTTATGTTGTAAATGTTATAATTAGTTTGGATTTAGTTTTTGCGTATTCGGGGAAAACGTTGTTCGAATGGTTATACTTCCGTTGTTAGTTCTATTTTTAAAGAGAATGAATGACTTTAGACAAAAAAACGCCAAAAAACGCTACCTCGCCTCACGAATGGAACATTTCGTGGTGCCGAGGTGGTGTCAAAAACTTAGATTGTGTAATACCAGTTCCTTTTAATTTGGTTTTGGCATATCCAAAAATATCCAAAAATTTGAGAGCAATGGGTCGAGTTTTACCAGACGAAAGTCCAATTCTATACGCCTTAATACTGGAGCTGGACAATATAAAGAAAGATGTATAGAAAACATATGAAGGAGATTGTGTGGTAAAAAAGAGATAATTTTATACAATAGGAGAATGCAAGTTAAAATAGATCCAGAAAAAAATATTAGCCTCCACCTTAACTAAATAATTTTTAAATCTATTCGTCATCCATAATCTATTAACCGTCATCATCATCATCAGTACCTGTCATCATTACGTTTTTCAAAAATAATTAACAAAACAGGAAACGAAAGTTAATTATATTGTACCTATTCGTATTCAATAGCAAGTCAATCTGTCTAAGTTTATAATGTGCTAAGTAGATTAAACTTACATCGAACTTCTAAAGAACAACAATATATAGACGCTGTGAACGTCTAACTTATCCAACATCAACGATTGAAACCACAGATAAGTGAAATCTTGTAAGGAGTTTAAGGTTTACATAATAAAAGGCAAGTAGTGGAGCCAGTCCTGGCACAGGAAGACAAAGGAGTGACTGTAAATGTGAGAGGTTGTGGAGTTAAAATCCCACTCTAGGAAATTAAATTAAATTTAATATTTTCTTCGCTCTGGTGTGGAGGCGCGGCATTAAGTTCCGCCACTCAACAGTCACTGCCTAAAGAATTCGGGAAATGGGGAGCGGGGGATTTTAATACTAAACAATTAAAATTAATTTGAAATTTGGTTGAGGCCAGTGCATAAAAGTAGTTGAATAAAAGTGCGACTGTTAACGCGACAAAATATAAAATATTTAATTTCCTGCCTCTGGTAACGAAGCCAAGCGCGGCGTTGAGTTCCGCCACTCAACACATAACACCTCAAGAATTCCGATGAAAGTGCAAAACGGCATATTATATTTATTGTTACATTATTAAGTATATTTCACTTATTTCAAACAAAACGCGTCGTTCAGTTTCCCCAATAGGGAATGTTTCGAAAATAGGGCGGAATGTGGGAAATGAAGTGTTAATTAAACTCTCCGCCTATCTTTCTATACAGGAAAAGGAAACTAAAAACAAATTATATATTTGTTTTAACGATTCAATTAATTTTAATGAACGCAACTAAAAATGTTGAAGTGACTAATGCCAGTCTCGAGCTAAATAAAATTAGCAATGGACTATGAAATAAACTGAATAGTTTTCTTTTTACAAGAGCAACAACTAACCTAAGGTCTCCTCTAGAAGTTTTCTTTGTCGTCGAAATTACTGCCGCTACATAAACGTAGAACCACTCTCCGTTAAGTATTTACACAATTATATCATTATGTTAATTAATTATTTTTGTTCCTATACATAGAGAGAGAGAGGTTGAATAGATTTAGATAGTTTAGAAAAAAGAAAATCTTTTGATTTATTTTCTTTTCTTTTGTTCCACGCTGTACTCTGTAAATAGTGGGGTAGATAGATAGGACCTCGTATTAAGATTCTCAGTTTCGCACTTTCTGTCGTGTGGATTCGATTCCCACTCGAGAACATAAAGTATTTATTTGAATTTATATTTTCATTTCTTCGCTCTGGTAACGAGGCAAAGCGCGGCGTTGAGTCCCGCCACTCAACGAACCAACGAATCCAGAAATTGGAGGAAAATGGAGATCGGAGGGCCTAACACTAGGTTCCTTCTGCCTACCCTGCTGTGCACGAAATACAGCGTTAAGCGGAAAAAACTAAAATAATTTATTATTTTAACGTCAATAGCATTGCAATTTTGGAATAAGATATAATTTTTTTAAGGTGATATTAAAATTGAATATGAATTTGAATAAAAAACAGGTTAATCGCGCGTTGATATACTTATTACCTATTAATGAACGAGGTTAAAATAATATTAACTGAAAATTGAATTATTAAATGAAGCTATGAAAATATCAAGAGATTACCATTAACCAATTAATATTAACTCGAAATGTATTATTAATATGCTTATTCCAACGTAAACGTAGTTACGTCAAAACTATCAGATGAAAGGGTACTTTGAAAGCTAATTTAACGTTATCGCAAATTCTAAATGATATCAATATTGGCAATTTGTGAAATTGCTAGTTATTTATACTTTTTTTTAACCGACTTTTGTAAGAAAAGGAGGTTATCAATTCGACTGTATTATGTTTTACGTTTGTTACCTCAGAACTGGGCGAACCGATTTTTATTATTTTTTTTTATAAATACTAGTGCTTCATGTGTGGTTCCATTTTATTTTGGTCCATTTCTGACAATAAAATATAAAATATTTTATATCCTCGATTGGGAACGGAACCCACAACCCGTCGCCTTAATAGTTACATTTGTGTCCCTGGGCCACCACTGGCCTTAAAATATTAACTGTTTAAGTTTCTCGACTTCTGACTTTCATTGATGCCAAAGAAATAGTAGTAGGTAGTAGAAAAACTAGTTAAACTAGGGAAACTAGAGTAAAAAAAAAAATTTCCTATGTGAAGTTGTAAGCCGTCACTTTTAATATAAGCAAGTAAGTTATTACAACGACAAAGGCATTTTATTTTGATATATTATATTGGGGCTTACACGAGAAATCCAATGAAATAGTTCTAAACGGTCGTTTTTCTAGTTTAACGTCACTACAGGGATTTTGATAGCATCTTAGGAACATTTTTGCGAGAAAGTTTGGCAATTTTTTAACTTTCTAGTTGGTTATTTCTTAAAAATAGCGTTAAGACTGAGATTTAAGGTTTTATTTTTATTTTTTAGCTTCATACTGTATCCCAAACATAGCAGAGTAGGCAGAAGGAACCTGGGAACCTTGTGTAAGACACTCCGGCCCATTATTTAACACCTTATTTAATTAATTTATTCATTTTGTATAGAAAGATATCTAAAATAGCAAAAAAGAAACTAAAACATGTTTTTGGTAGATATAACACGCGGCATTTCCTGTAAAGGCTTTTCTTCTTTCTTCTTTAAATATATACAATCTTATTCTCATGAGAGGAACACCTCTCAAGTATTTTTCATTGTTACTCAGAATAATACATGACTGAAGTCTTACAAAGAACCCCGTTACGTGACCTAAAGTATCTTTACTAAAATTATTATTATTTTATATTCATACACAAAATACTTAGTTTTGATTGTAAACACGATGGTTGTAAATTCGATTCTTATTCGGGGTTAATTATTATCATTTGGTCGATACCGAGCCTATGATAGGTTAGGCGAGGTTCGGTATTGGGTATTGCCACACTAAACGCAATGTCACGAAAGTTCGACAGAAAGTCTGAGACGGAGTGTCTTATCACTAGATTCATTCTAACTACCAGCTTTAGACTAACTTAGAATAAAATATACCTAGACAAATGTTTGGGCTAGCTTTGAAGAAGAAAAAAACGAAATGTTAACGAATAAAGTTGTATTCATAATAATAATTATAAAAGAAACATTTTTATTTAAATAACATTCATTCTTGTTTGTTAAAAAACCTTTTTAAAATTTCTATTTAAAGTTAGCCATTACATAAAAATCCTTATTAAATCTCTGAGCTCACTCTATTTGGTAGAATTATAGGGCAACCTTTTTTAAAAATATTTTATTGTACATTCTTCTACAATTTGAATTAAAATATTACAGAAAAAACTAAATAAATCAGCTTTGTGTATCTCACACACAGCAAGACGGGCAGAGGGAACCTAGTGTCAAGACATTCCATTCTCTATTTTCTGCCGAATCTGGAGACCAGAGCGAAGAAGATAAGTCATACACTTGTGTTTTTGTACCACGACTGGCTTCAATATAAAAGTAAATATAAAAATATACGGAATTAACGTCAATATTGAAGAGCTATTTCAACATCCATCCATCCATTTATGTTGATTGTTATAGTTATTGAGTCAGATAACGTAATGCATTTTTCATGTATTTTTTTTGGCGCAATCAGAAATACAAACACACATACACATTCGCACATGCACTCACACATTTTCAAATACTGATAATTAAAAATTCATACATCATCATCATCATCAGCCTGTCCTCGTCCACTTCTGGACTTAGGCCTCTCCAATGGGACGCCACTGAGCTCGAAAATTCATACAATATTAACAAATTTTCAATCGTTCTTATACAATTTTCATACATAAATTAAAATTAAAAAAAAACCATACCAACCAAATTTTCGTGGGTTCTACGTAGTCTTTACCCTAAGCGGGAACAAAACCTACAACCATCGTGTGCAGTTAGAGTTGCCACAATACCGCTTGTAATATAGGTAGACTAACTAATTTTGATTTAATAGCTGTAATAAAAGCTCTCGGGTACTAGAACTTTCATTAATCTTCAGTTGAGACAGAACTTTGGTCATATTCAGTTATATAATTAAACTAGCGGTTTCCCCCAGCTTTGTATAGATGGGAATATGATTTATCCAAACACTTTTTTTATAGCTTCACGTTGTATCCCGCATGTAGCAGGGTAGGCAGAACCTAATGTTAGGACACTCCGCTCCGCATTTTCCGTCAAATTTTGGAGTTTGGAGTGTTGAGTGGCGAAACTTAACGCCGCCGTCACCAGAGGGAGGAAATGAAAATATTATAGAACAGAGCCCCTCGAAAATAATTAATATATATAACTAATTATTGTTTTTTATGTTTATTTCCATTTTACTTCGATGAATATAGATAATTCTTTTGTTAACAAGACTTGATTGTTTTGAGTAAAGGTATATTTCTATAACGTTTTCTTTTTTTTGTGAAGGTTGTTTTTTTTAAATATAAGAATTTTAGCATTTCTCAATAATAAAATACGGAAACTACGTTAAAAAATAGTATATATATATAAAGCACAAATTCTTCCTTTGGACTGATTGAATCAAAATTTCATGTAGAGCAAACGTCAAACAGAATTTCATGAAAATTCCAAATATTGCCACAGTGATATAACTCTTTTCTGTGCGGGAATTTTTATTTATTTTAAAAACTACGGCCGAGATAAAAGTAAAAAAAAAGAATTGATATTTTTTAGTACATTTTGAAACATATGTCATTTCAATTTTGTATTGAGAGTAGAAACTAAATATAATACCTACATGGGGATATGTCCAAATCTGGCCCTACAATTACTTTTTTCTATATTTAACTAGTGTGCAAAAGAATGGTTATTCTGGTTATTCAGCAACACACAGACTTCCCGTCTGTTCTAGAGGATAGTCTAGTATCTTGTAAAATCCAGCTTATAGAGTCCATATAGTAGTTCAATGACCAGATTATGCAAAATAACGAAGCAGAGAGAACCTAATATCAAGACACGTCGTTCCCCACTTTCTGCCAAATTTATGGGGCATTGTATGTTGCGTGACCGAACTCAACGCCGCGTATTGCCTTCTTACCAAAGCGAGGAAAATGAAAATATTATAAAATTAATTTCCCTTATCGAGAATCGAACCTACAGCCCCGTGTTAACAATCAGTAACTTTAAAATCAATATATATAATACTATAAAATATATTATTTCTTTACGAAATAGCCAATTGAGATAATAATAATAATAAAAAGGCAAGTAACATTTCCGGGTCAGAGTGGTTCCGGAGTCGCGTCCGCTGGGACATCTGCATAGAGACTCTATTGAACGAAATGTACCCGTTTAATATGAAAAATAACTGACAATATTCTCTCCAGAGTTTAATATTTATAAGATGAGTAATGGTTTCTTTCTGTTTCATTTTATGATATTTTTTTGTTATTTGCAACATTTTTTTCAGTTTCACGCTGCATCCCGTATATAGCAGGGTAAGCAGAGGAGAGTGGAGAGAATCTACAATTAAGACACTCTTCATTTTCCACAAAATGATATCAATATTCCTCGAATGGGAATCGAACCCACAGCCAGGTGTGTTTACAGTCAGCTTGTGCCCCTCCGCCACGACTGGGTTCTTCAATATAAATTCATAATATTCTAATCACTTGTATCGACTTGATTTCAGTAATAAAACTTTAAAAAAATTATAATTTTATATAAACTTTGTTTTTGTACTTCATCTTTATTAATTTTTTACTGTCATTTGGAGTTGTTAAAAATTTGAAATTCAGAAAAGTTAACACTTTTAGTTTATGTTTAAAAACACGGTGCTCTTAATTAAAATTTAAAATTAAATTCAATCAATTTCACGCTCTATCTCGCATACAGCAGGATAGGCAGAGAGAACCTAGGGTTAAGACACTCTGTTCTCCATTTTCCGCCGAATTTTTCGAGGCATGCATGTTGAGCCTACCTATTCCTATAAATTTGTGTATTTTTAATAAAGATACTTTAGAAATACGAAAAAAACGTTAAGTAAAAAAAGAACATGCACGAACAAGCAGAACACAAAGTTGAATAAAGGAAATTGATTTTATAATAACAGGAATAACAAAGTTTAAAAAAACTTCAGCAAAGTTAAAAAAATTGGATTCATATTATATTTAAATTCAAATTGAAAATGGACTTTATTGAAAAAATATTGCAACTATCGAAAAGCCATAAAGGCTACCAGTGCTAGGAATTCTGTAAGAAGTGGAATTCCTTTCTCTATAAAAAAATTAGAAAAATATATATAAAAAGTTATATTTATTTCTCATACCTTAACATTACGTTATTATGTAAGTATACAGATACTGAAGTACATTATTTAAAGCTTTATTTTCATGTCTAATATAGTTTGGGTTTTACCACGTTTTTTTTTAGTAATTAAACTGGTCCTTTTTACCCTAACAGGATTTGAACCTCGTTGAAGCTGTCCAAGCGCTCTTATCACTAAGCAATACGTTTTATGGACGTTTTTAATAATATTGTTAAGACAATACTATTAAAAAATATATGTAATATTTCATAATAATTTAGAAAAATAATTCATGTTGAAAAGCGAAACAAACTCATTTTAGCAATAAGATATTAACATTAATATGCTTTCTTTTCGGAAAACTAACCACGTTCACAAGAAAATCGTTAAAACTTTTTTCAGAAAGATTTCAATTGATTGCCTGCAATTAATTCACAAAGAATAGTGAAAAATAATATACTTTGTAGGTTCTCAGAAAACTAGAACGGAATAAATCGCACTTTCCATAGAAATAAGCTTAAGGCTCAGTTTGAGATCCAATTATATGAATTAAATTGGCAGGAAAAGGACAATATTGATGGGAAATATTCTTTTTTTTATTTTGCCGACAATATTGTTGTCTTACTGACCCGTAGTTAATGGTTGCGAATTTCTTTGTTGCTTGTAATAAACAAATACAACATTATCTTTATATTTGGGCGAAAAGTGAAAAGCTGAGTGATATAACTCACCTTTTCTCACTGCAAATATGAAAAAGAGAGATAGAGTAACGCTATTCTTAATGTGGAAAGGTTTAAGTCAATGACTTTGTAATGTTGATTGCTTACCACAGTTCTCTAATGATACGGTGTAATATGTTAAGGGTGAATCGTAAATAACGGAATAATAAACACTAAGAATTTCAGGCCATCACGAGCTTCTCGACCTGCAATTAACCGTACCCGGCGGTCAAGTTCTACGGTTTTACGCGTTACAGTTTATGAGAAGGGACTTCTTGGGACCAAAAAGCGTTGTATTTTGATTCAAATGTCTCTAATGTTGATTAAATTTGGAATCTTCATTCTTTTCCTAATAATATATAGGTATATTACTTATATACTAGAAGAAGTACAGTAAGTTGTGAGATCGATTCCCAATCCAGAAAATGAAATATGTTTTCATTTCTTATCTCTGGTGTCGAGGCCTCCAAAATTCAATGGAAAATGAGTAACGAATTGACATAACACTGGGTTCCCTCTGTCTACCCTGGTGTATGCAGGTTAAACTGTGATGCAATATAATGTGATAGAAGAAAAACTAACCCTAAAAAATTACACCACGTAAAAAGGAAAATAAAAATTAATATTATATAGAATTCTCTATCGCGCTCCGAATAACAAGCAGTCAAAGCAATTTTATGTGAAAATGTATGAAATAAGTCTCACGTCGCTCGTGCGGTCGGCAACTTTAAATACTTGTGGGTATCGAGATTTTGGTACAGGCAGATACAAAATGAGATATTTTAAAATAAAATCTATTAAAAACGTATGCCTTTTTTAAATTTTATCTATACATATAATAAAATTAGGACTGATCGCCGTCTGTACATGAAAGAGATTGACATAATTATAATATTTTTCTTTTTTGCCTAGCTTTGACCTTGCTATGTCAGAAAAAAGATGAAGCTGAAAGACAAAATAAATTATACAATTTTATACCAACAAACATATTTAGTACTCCAGAGTTGAGCGGAAAGTGGGGATCGGAAGTATCTCAATGGGAACGGAGAGTTTGAACACTAGGTTCCTAAGTTACCCCTGCCTACCCTGCTATGTGTGGGATATGTGTAAAACTAAAAAATATTAAATAGTCTTTAAAAAAACAAGTTTCTTAACTAAATACCAGTCTTGTTTACCTTAGGTTCAGTCGACGCCTGCGTTAGTTCAGCGTCACCAAGTCTGAGTATTTTTGCGGCGTTAAAATTTTACGATATTTGTCAAACGCTATATTATTTGCTTTAGATACTGTTTCTTATTCCGTTTCATAGAGAAAGTTAAATTACGTTTTTTATGGTGAATATCAAAAATGTTTTACTAATGTTATTATTTTCAGCTTCACGCTGAATCCCGCATACAGCAAAGTAGGCAGAGGGAACCTAGTGTTAAGACACTCCATTCCCCACTTTCTGCCGAATTCTGGAATCATTGCGTGTTGAGTGGCAGAACTTATGGGCGTTCTCTTTGCATGGTGTTATTTTTGATGTGTCCAAAATATACCTATTTATCAAAGTATAAATAGTATATAATTAATTACAAATTTATTTAACCAATAAAATGGGGGCAATTTTCGGACGAACTCGATACCGATCTCATTAACGCCTGACAATATATAATACAGTGTACAATGTAAAATATGAAAGTTAATCAACACCCCTTTGAGACCGACGCTTATTATATTGATAATAAACTAGCGGACGCGCGCAGCTTCGCTTGCGTAATTAGGGGTGAATTCTAATAAACCACGAAACATGTGTTCAATGAAATATTTTTAAGAGTCTAAATTTCAAATTTTATAAAAATCGGTGGCAATTTAAAGATTTTTCCATTCAAAATTTCAACCCCTTATTTGCACCCTTAGGGGGAGAATTCTAGAAAACCATGAAATACGTGTTCAATTAAATACTTTTAAAAATGTAAATTTCAAATTTTATAAAAATCGGTGCCGATTTAAATTTATTTCCATACAAACTTTGAAGCCCTATTTCACCCCTTTAGGGTTGAAATTTTTTAAAATCCCTTCTTAGTGGATGTCCAGATTGCAAAAGTAAACATCTGTCCAAATTTCACGTTTCTACGCACAGCGGTTACGGCTGTGCGTGCGTCTTACCTCAGTCAGTGAGGACAAGTCCTTTTATATATATAGATATCCATTATTATAAAGAAATGATAACAAATACCGTCGAAATAGAGGCCGTCGTGGGTTCGATCCCTACTCGAGGAAGTGAAATATTTATTTACGTTTACATTTTGATAATGCATGTTTAGTGGTGGAATTCAAAGGTAGCTTTTATTAACTTTGAATTATATCACTAAATAGAAAATGTGGAAAGTAGAATCTTGACACTAGGTTTCCTTTACTTATCCTGTTATGCGGGATAAAGCGTGAAAATGCATTTTTTATAACTAAATAAAGCCTGGATTGCTTATATTAACATTATACAGTAACCTTTGCTCCCGTCGACGGCGACAGCTCTACAGTAAACGGAAGCATTTGTAATGTTTATTGGGTCGTTTACATTCTTTTATGGCGTCTCATAGAATAATCACAGTAGAGCATATTTTATATTTAGAGCTAAGTATATATTTTACTATTTTTAAAGACTTCACTTTTGTGTTTTAGTTTTTTTAATAGCTTCACGCTGTATCCTGTTATCGCTGTACACTCCGCTTCCCGTTAATATACTTTCGGGACCACCGGATTCTTGAGGCAGACAGAGTAAATACATGATGCAAGTTCTTTAATAATAAACAGAGAGTAGAGAGCTAAGCCACTAAGCTTACAGAATATCGTTTATAGAATATCATCAAACTATAATATCAAGTTAAAATTTCCTTTAACACTCAAAAAGATTATGTCACCAAATTGTCATCGATAATAATAAAACCTTGGACTATGTCGTTTTACTGCTTTTATACGTCTTTATATGTTTCCAATAACGCCGTGGCGTCAGTTCCGTAGTAATCCGTTCCGTTTATCGGCTTTAGCTGACTCTTGAATGATCTTCCGTGGGATTTATTGTTTTGTTGTGGTATTTAAGTGTTAGTTACTAAGACCAATGGGGTTTAAGTTTTAGACCAATTTTTACCTGTAATTTATCCTACAATGGCAGAATGGGACCGTATTTATAATGAGGTGGTCGTGGGTTCACATTCTATTAAAGGAAATTCGTGGAAAAAGTTGTGGTGCTGTGAGACAGCCTTCGACAATGAACGCGAAAATTGTGGGTTTGATGCCCACTCGACGGAAAGAATATAAATATAGTTTACATTTCAACGCTCTGGTAAACAAAACGTGGCGTAGAATTCCGCCAGTCACGTTATGACCCGAACATTCGGCGGAAATTGGGGATGGCTTTGTTAAATGATTGCAAAGTTCATTCTACATAGGTATGTAAGATCTGTACGTATCGATATATCGATATTTAATTTCTTTCAGAAATCTTTACTGATATTATAAGCAGATTGTCTTTGTTTATTTATTTGGAAAATTGTTTCTGAGCTTGTGCTCGCTTTTCATCTGTTTTCTTTTATTTTTTTTACATTTATCGTATATTTATTATATCCTAAAAATATACTAGCAAAGAAAATGTCTATAAAACAGAAACCAGAAATCATTCAAAGTTCATAAATTCTGTGACTCATTTTCATTCATAAAAAATTAAAATTATACCTTCATATTAACCCTGATCGATCTTGTAGTTTAAAAATAAGGAAGAAATAAAATCTTAATTTAAAAATGAGTGGCACGTCCCATAAAATTGTTGAGGGGATCAACTCGGGCTCTGAACATCCATTTGCATATTATTGCATTCCACTGAATAATGAAGTGTCAACGCAGATACCATAATTCAGGGGAAGGGTGATTGGAGATGTTCTTTTGTAACCCAAAAGGAATTTAGCATTTTATCCAAATATTTTTTGGTCAATTGTAAGTAATTGTCATAGTTTGACAATATTATTCTCTTCAGCTTCACGCTGTATCCTGTATGTTAGCAGGGTACGCAGAGGGAACCTGGAAATCTAGTGTTTTGACACTCTGTTCCCCATTAAGACACTTCCGTCTGCCCGTTCTCCATCAAGAGAAAGAACTTCTTTGTTTTAGCCCTTTAAAATATTATTTTATGGACTTAAAATAACTAGAATATTAATATAATATGCTATCCATATAGGAAAGTGCGCAACCGTAGCGCACCTCGCCTCAAATCTAATTCCTAAGTTGCACGTAGAGGATTCTTACGTAACTATACAAGCTATATAGTTGGTAACTACTCTAAATACTTAGTAAACACTAAGGTAAATAGTCGTACATGAAGATAGTACGGTTTGAGCTTTAAGCTTCAGCTTAATTATAATATTTTTAATTTGTATTACAATTTTTTATATGACTGGGTTCCGTACCCAAAGGTTAAAAGGGGTTCTATTGTTAAGACTGCTGTCCGTCCCTTCGTTTGTCTGTCTGTCCATCTATCACCAAGCTCATATGTCATGAACTGTGATAGTATGGTATGGTTCTTTGATTATAGCGTTGTAAACATGCCAATCGTGATAGTTAGTAAAAATAAGGCGATGCTCAATTCAAAAACTTAAAAAAAAATAAGAAACAAAAATAAGAACACATATTATTTTGTATTACATACGTTCACTATAATTTATAAGTAAATATATAAAAGAAGATAAAGTAATTATTCTAACCATATGTAAATTTAAATAATAATATGGCAACACTAAGAAATAGGGAAACGGCAATCAATTAATATAACAACACTAACGAACCGTTCTATGTTCACTAGTACCTAGTATATAGGATACAATCCTTAAACTATGAAAATACTTAGTCCATCTTTACTAAGTAGTAAAAGTATGTAAGTACATAACATTGCAGTTGGTTGGAGCTTCTGAAGATCTAAAATCTTTAAGATATCTAAGTAACCTTAAAACTTTGAATGAATACAGAATGTGCTAATAGAATTTTATCAAAGAAAATCCTTCGAGTAAAGCTCTAGACTTGAAATTCTCTATTTAAGTTTATTGTTTTGTAATACAAAATTTATGTTACGTTTTGAACTTTTTTAATTGAAACAGCTTTTGATCGATGTTTTAATTAGGCATTAGTGCTTTTAATTCATTTAAAATTGAATTTTCAGTACATTTTTCGTGTATATATAATTGTTAAATACTAATTTATAAAGTAATAAATGATATTTGTTTTAGCATATACCCGTATAGGTAGAGGGAACCTTGTAATGTCTTACACTCCGCACTCTACGCACCCCCCAATTATCAAGACATTGTGTTAAGTGGTGGAATTCTTTATATCAAAGCTTTCTATCAATTCTTTAGAGTGAGAATCAACCCTCAACGTTTTCGTTCATAGTTATTCTCGCAATCCCATTTGAATCCCACCGTTTATGACTCACAACTTCAGGACGATTAAGTTTGGTTGAAATTTAACATAGAGTGACCATGCGTAGAATTTGTAGAGGGCTTTTAATGAATACATTACCCATTAGGGCTTAATGTAAAATTACTTTTAGGGTTTTTTTTATTTTATTCCACTAATAATTTCATTTTTTTTCTCACATGTATTATAGAAAGAGAGTAGCGGAGGAATAATGAGTTGCGAAACTCAACACCGCATTTTATCCTGTTGCAAGAGAGAGGAAATGTAAAAAATCGTTCTCCTAAGTGGAAATAGAATCCACAACCGTGTTATAATGTACAAGTAATATTAGGTTTTCTCAAATAAATATTTTGATAATGTACTAGAACGTACATCTATCTACATTTTTATATAATTAAAATTGAAAGTGAATTTCCTGAATATTTATCGAGTACCTAATTTACACGCTCGAGAGATTCATTCGTTAGTTACTATAAAATTTCCTCTAAATAATTGATATTTACAGTTCATTTTTAATATAAATATTTAACCAAAATGCTGGCCGATATAAAACCACTAATGATGTTGGATGCATTAAGCGGTAATTGGAATGGAAAATAGCTTTACTTTTACACGGCTGCCTCATAGACTATATACTAGTTTTATTTGTCGACTTTATTATTCTACTGTCTATATTGACTGTTTCACATCATCAGCATCATAAACGTCCTCATCCTCATCCCCAACAAATCTTTGAGATCGCGGCATCATCAGCTTACTTAATGATGCCAAATTATTATAATAGCTAAAGAAAGATCTAAGCGTATCGAAACACCTAAGTACATATTCGAATATTAATTCCAAAGAAAAAAAATATTTTAATAGATTAAATCTTTTTTATCAATATAAGTAAGAACTTTTAGTAAGACCAAATTAAAAAAACTTACCTCTACGCTGTACCCTATAAATAGTAAGGCACAGCGTAGAGGTAAGCAGTGGGTACCTAGTGCTAAGGTAGGCAGAGGGAGCCTAGTGTTAAAACACTCCATTCCCCACTTTCCGCCGAATTCTGGAGGCATTGCGTGTTGATTGGCAGAACTCTACGCCGCCCTTTGCCTCAAAATAATATTAATATTAAAATTAGTTCATTCAAAAAGGTTACTTAGTGATATTTATCCACATCCTATGTCAATGTGGGCCGTCCCAAATGCTCTCCTATTAGAAATTATTTAAATTGTCCCTCAGCCCGTGTGCCCTCTTTGTTCAAATATGGGCGAATTGCTTGCGGTAGTCCTGTTTACGAGATGTACGTTTTCCATATATTATTTACTAATTTTATTAACTCAGGGTGTCAGTTTTGGTTATGGGTATGTTATGATGTTCACATTTGCAATAAAACCTGAAAAACTGTATTGGATCAGCTTGGGAACTGCCTTTGAACAGTGAGAACGGAGTGTCATAACACGAGGTTTCCCCAGATCCCTTCGCCTAACTTGCCGTATCGGATTGAGCAATTAATAATAAATGGAAACAAAAAAAATAAAATATGCTTACTGATTTCGCTTTTAATACTAGTTATTACTTACAATACAATCTATAAAGGCAAGGCATGTATAATTTAAAAAAAGATTTATTCCTAATACATTTTATATAAGGTCTATAGAACTTCTTTACACGAAAAGAAGGTTCAAAAGGAAAGGCAGCGGTGCGTAGCGAAGCATTCATAAACAAACAAAAAGGTAACACTTTATTCGGACGAGACGAGATTTGGCCTAGACCTTTTAAGATATTTTACTATAACGAACCTACTTTTGTAGAACGAATCTCATTTATTATGAATGTTCCTTTCGAAAGTTTCACAATTACTAATGAAGTTAGTAAAAGTTAAACGTAAAGGTACAGCTCATTTTGAATATTTGATTTTCACGATCAGGCTAGGCAAAGAAAACCTAGTGTTAAGACACTCCATTCTCTGCAATCCGAAACTTTCCGTCAGTGGTGGCTCTCAATGCCGCGTTTTATCCTTATAATAGCTAGGAAATAAGTTAAGCGATTGAGAATAGAATCTACAACTATAATTTTTTTATGCAAACACCGCACTGGCAACCACCAAACAACTAATTTAAGAACAGTGCCTCAGTCAACCATCTGTAATATTTATTGATAGTTCTATTCAGTGTGTATCGACACAAAGTAAAGACATCACGCCCTACATTTGTTACTGTCACCGTACAAAAGAACATGTTATTGATCGTTTGTATCGAGAGATGATTATTTTGCGAGACGTTTAGTTTAGTTTGCTACAGACAATGTCGACACTGAATTGCAGATTTTTTATCAGCTTCACGCTGCATCCCGCACACAGCAGGATAGGCAGAGAGAATCTAATATTAAGACACTCCGTTCTCCACTTTCTGCCGAATTCTGGAGGCATTGCGTGTTGAGTGGCCGAATTGCAGTTTCTTTTCTATTTCGTATAATAAAAAATAAACAGTTTCTCTATTTATTATCAAGAACACTATCTTAGGCTAATGTTTATCTATTTAAGATTACATTTTCCTGATTTATTCTTTGTAAACTAATTAAGGCTACTAGACGAATACTTCAAAATTAAATTAAAAAAAAAACAATTAGCTTCCCGCTGTATCCCTGGGAACCTAGTGGTAAGTAACGAAGTGTCCGTTCCCCATTTTCTTCTGAATTTTTCGAGGTATTTGCGAGTGGCGTATATTTTTCTCTGTCAACCCAAGCTATTTTAATTTATGTAAATAAAGTTATTTCTTCTTTAAAAATATTACTAAGTTACTTATATTTTGTTTCAGGTAAGTTCATTAAGTAATATTAGCTGAGCTGACAATTGACCAACAAATGACACAGCATTTTGCAGGGTATGAAGAAGAGGTATTCCTCGGATATGAATGTATATATTAAAAGTAGTAGAAAATACCTATATTAAAAAAGTATAGCTAATGGTGGTTAAATATATAAAATCGATACTTACTTACGATCAATTCGATGATTTTAGGGCTGCTTACCTCAAAAGATAAAAACCGAACCCTTATAGAATCACTTTCTTGTTAGTCTTGAAATAAAATATTTATATATGAAATATTTATTTTAAACCTATATTAGCATGTATTATTCGTACTAAATTTTTTTAGGCTTCTTATCTTTTTAAAGGCTTTTATTTAACTTGCAATGTATGTATGTGGGTTCGGGTGAAATCTTAGAGCTCAATTTTGAAGTAGATATCGTCAACCGATTGAACTGAAATTTTGTATACACGTTTACTTTGGATGACAATGCACGATAAAATATATGATGTCATTCTAAATCTAATATGGCGGACCATGCAAGATGGCGGAATTGTTATTTTTAATGTACTTCTACAATATGGGTATCAAATGAAAGGACTCGTTGAGAGTAACTCAAAAAATAATGTGATGTCATTCTAAATCCCATAAGGAGGATATCGAAGATAGCCGAGTATCTATTTGGTCTACTTCTACAATATAGATATTAAATGAAATGGGTCGTTGACCGTAACTCTAAAACTAATGTGACGTTATACTAAAACCAATCGAATCAGGCGGAACATCTAAGATGGCGGAATAGTTATTATTTATGCACTTCTGCAATATGGGTATCAAATGAAAGATCTTGCCGAGAACAATTAGAAAAATAATGTGACATCACTTGAAATCCAATAGAATTGACACGATTCAAGTTTTTCCTGCTTTCATATAATGAAAGGTATGTTCGTACGATTGAGCTGAAATTTTGTATACACGTTTGGTTTGGATGACAATGCATGATAAGGTTTGTGACTTCATTCTAAATACAATATGGCGGACCATCCAGGATGGCGGAATAGTTATATTTCATGAACTTCTATAATATGGGCATCAAATGAAAGGGCTTGTTGAGAGTAACTGGAAAAAAAGTGTAACGTCATTCTAAATCCAATATGGCGGACCATCCAAAGTAACAGAATAGTTATTTTTGATGCACTTGTACATTACGGGTATCAAATAAAAGGGCTTCTTAAGAGCAACTTGAAAAATGATGTGACGTCATTCTAAATCTAATAAGGCGGACAATCCAAGATGGCGGAATAGTTATATTTAATGCATTTCTATAATATGGGTATCAAATGAAAGGGCTTCTTAAGAACAACTTGGAAAATAATGTGACGTCATTGTAAATCCAATATGGGGGACCATCCAAGATGAACGAATAGTCATTATTTTTGCAATTCTGCAATATGGATATCAAATGAAAGGGCTCATTGAGAGCAACTCGAAAAATAATCTAACGTCATTCTAAATCCAATATGGCGGACCATCCAAGATAGCCGAATAGTTAATTTTAGTCTACTTCTACAATATGGATATCTATTGAAAGGGCTCGTTGAGAGTAACTCGAAAAGTGTGACGTTTTTCTTAATCCAATATGGCGGACCATCCAAGATAGCCGAATAGTTAATTTTAGTCTACTTCTACAATATGGATATCTATTGAAAGGGCTCGTTGAGAGTAACTCGAAAAGTGTGACGTTTTTCTAAATACAATATGGTGGAACATCTAAGATGGCGGAATAGTTATTATTTATGCACATCTGCAATACGGGTATCAAATGGAAGGGCTTGCCGAGAATATTTAGAAAAATAATATGACATCTAGTGTGAGAAACCTTCTTCCTCCTGGCATTAATCCCGGCTATTGCCAGGGTCTGCCTTCCTACTCAACCTACTCCACATTGCGCGGTCTTTTCCATCCTCGGTGGTTAGACCATTGGCTCTCATATCCGGCATCACGACATCCAACCAGCGCTTCCTTGGGCGTCCAGGAGGTCTCACTCCAGGAACTGATATAGTAAGGCACTTGCATCCGACATAGTTCTTAGACCGGCGCATAATGTGGCCAAACCATCTTAGGCGGCGCTCTTGGAGCTTATCCGCTAGGTCACGGACCCCAAGACTACCTCGAACGAATGTGTTGCGTATGCGGTCAAACCGCGTTACGCCGCACATCCACCTCAGCATCTTCATTTCCGTGACGTGAAGCTCCTGAGTGTGCCGAGATAGTGCTGGCCAACTTATCCGGCCATGGACATCGTAAACGATGCCTCCAGACTCGTGTATAACGGATCCAAGGTACCTGAACTTTTCTGACTTAACGGCTGGCTCAGGACCTATAAGGATTGTGCTCGAGTCCGGGCTCCCGCAGGCCAAGTACTCGGTCTTCGACACATTTAGTTTAATACCGCCGTTCTCAAGCGTACCTTTCCAGAGGTTCACTTTACGCTCCAGCGTCAGTCGGTTCTCATCAATGAGTGCTATGTTGTCGGCATACATCATCAGCCATGGAGGCTGCACTACATTGAATAAGAACGGACTAAGAGTCGAGCCCTGGTGAACCCCCACTGTAATCGGGAAGGTATATATATATATATAGGATAACTAAAAAGTAAAAAATAAATTATAAGCAAAAAATCATTTTTAGAAAAAGCTTTTATTTAAAAGCCCTAAAAAGGAGAAAATAAAATTTGTCTTTTAAATTTTAACTATCAACTCATAACCTCATTGTACACAATTTATATGATCATAAAAGCTTGTCGCGTTAATCAATATTTAATGAAATTGAAACTTTAAAAATTGAAACTTAGCAGATTTTACATAATTAAATTAGCACTAGTTTAGTTACACAAGTAAATCGCGCGACAAGCTTTTATGATCATATAAATTCATCATTCATCATTTCAATAAATTGTACAATTTTTCTCCGGGCTTTACGGAACTTGAAATTAATGGAGAAACAGGTTCTTATGAAACCCCTCGGCATCTCTATCACGCCGACAAGACATATGCTGCCTTAACCATGTGTATTTTTTAAGCAAATGGAAGCTTTACAAAATAGTAACGGGATCTACTGTCGTGGGCGAAAGATTGCGACCTGTGGAACTATGACGTTTTAATAAGCGCTTTTTTGCTCGTCTGGCGTTTTTCATAAACCTAATTCAATTAATCTGGCCATCGGCTGAGGATTTGGCTGCTAAATCCGGTCTTCGCAAGGTTCCTCCGTCAGCTACTAAACTTTTCAGCGCAGAAAAGTTTATTGTAGTTTAGAACGTGCTGGTGGAATTAAGAAGTGTTTCTGGCCTGTCCAGAAAATAAATGTGACTTCTGCCTCGCAGGCAGTTCTAAAAAAGTCGCACGGCCCCTCGCAGGGGCCCAATCGAAATTTTAAGCCCTCGCAGGGTTCAGCTTGGTGTAACCGCAGTTACCCGCGTCCGCATTGCTTTCATGCAGCCTGCCCAGAAAACAAATGTGACTTCTGCCTCGAAGGCAGCCCTAAAAACGTCACACGGGCCTCGCAGGGGCCCAATCGAAATTTTTAGCCCTCGCAGGGTTCAGCTTGGTGTAACCGCAGTTACCCGCATCCACATTGCTCTCATGCAACCCCTCCGCGAGGTGGTTGTCAAGTTACCAGCTATATGCCTCATTTCAATTCAGCCGCACCGAATAATCGCAATTTTCAAAGTTGTTATAAGGGAAGTTCCCATCGACAAAACACGAGACAACGTGATCAAGGTAAGGTTGGACAAAAACGAGCGTTATCACCGTCTCCTCAAAGTAAAGACAATAAAAGGCGGAGTTTCTGACTTAGTTTCTGGCGCAGTATCAGGATCAATGAGCTTGTCTAGGGGCTCCGAACCTAGTTCTAAAAATAATATTGAGGTATCGCATACCTTCAGTCTAAAGCCACCTCTGGTATACCTCGGTACCGTCAATTCAAAATGACATGTGCCCGAAACAAATTAACATGACTCAGATCATAGCAAGATGAAAGCTCTCTCCAAGCTTTCTATCGTCAATGTTTCTGGTTCCAAAAGCAACGGCTCATATCGACCAATTTTCATTTTAAAGGCTTTAAGCGAATATGTCATGACGCGCCATTTCAAGCTCGTAAATGTTCAGCGCGTATGAGATTGATTACAACAGATACCTCTACAACCGAAAGGTTGGTTGTTCAAAATAGACATCTCACAAGCCTATTTTCACCTTCCTATTGAGTACAGCCACACGAGATTTCTGCGTCTCTATTATCCCGAGGTACTCCTGGAGATGACCTGCTTACCATTCGGGCTGAGTATGGGTCCACAAACCTTTGCAGCAATAACGAATTGGATAACTCAAATTCTCAGAGAGCAAGCAATAAGAATTATCGTCTACTGGACGATTTTCTGTCAGCCAACCAGGACAAAAACATCCTACAGGAGCATGTGCAGAAAGTGATAGTTTTTCTAAACAAACTAGGATGGGTGATAAATTTCGAAAAATCATCCAAGGTTACAGAGAAGAGCTTAGTGTTTTTGAGGATTCATTGGAATCCCTGGACAAACAAAGTGTCTACCTGCAGACAAATTACCCCATTAGTATCAGCAATAAACAAAGTGTTGACGGATCAACGAACAAGCCTCAGAAATCTTCAAAGATTTGTCGGGATTCTCAATTTTGCCAGTTTGTCGGGATTCTCAATTTTGCCAGTACCCAGGAGCAAACTCAACTATCGCGCACTTCTGAAATTCTTGAGCAAAATTTTATAGCTATGAACCAAAATGCTTCACGCTATTCCTTTGACTGGAATGGAAAACCTGCTTTGGTGGCTACAAAATTGCAGGCGGTCAACATATCATATTCATTTCGATCCACCCCATCATTTTCTCACTACCGATGCGTTGGATGTGGCATGGGAAGCCTGCCTAAACAATATAACTCTTGCCGGCTCATGGTTACAAACAGAGCGCCGTCTCCATTGCAATCAAAAAGAAATGGAACGCAGTACGGTTCTCATTCAGATCTGTGATATCGCATCTACGTCATGAAGGGGGAACAAAATCAGAATCTCTCATGAATCTAACATATCGGGTGTTTCTGATTCTAGATATTCACCAGATGCATATGCATTTGGTGAATATCTTTCTTATATTCACCAGAATGAATATCTTTCATATGAAAGCATTTTATATTCCTAGAATTTATAACAATCACGCTGATGGTTTATCAAGGCTGTAAGAGAGACCCGAGTGGCACTTGACACACGATTGCACGGACAGAATTTTAATAAATGGGGAATTCCATTTATAGACCTGTTCGCATTCAGTCGAGCTCATGTAATGACTAATTACGTCTCACTGAATCTAACGTCGATCAGACTTGGTGTGCTTTTCATGATGCGTTGTTCCCGGACTTGGACCTTCAATCTAGCGTGGTTATCCCACCGTTTTTTCTTATTCCCAAGATACTGTGTCATTTAACCAGGCTCATGGAATCTATCTTTTTATAGTCCCTCGACGGAGACGGGTATGTTGGCACCCGGATGTCAAAGCTCATGCCCTAGCAGGACCATGCATGATTCCTCGCCTGGACAAAGTTCTCGTAGACATGATCACAAGCTTACCTCCTCTGAAATTGTTCAAAATGACAATGGAGGTCCGATAGTGTAGCGGTCTGGGGCACTAGGTGGATGAAACTTTAACCAGTTGAAGTTTCTGAGGGAATCTTGGCGTTCATCAACACGTAAGAAGCGTGGAAACGATAAGATTTCTTAGTGTAGATCTTATAAAATAAGTCACCTTAAGTTTTGCTTAATGGCCAGTGAATTTGCTAGGTTTTTTGTCAGATCTACATCATTAATCTTCAAATTATCATATACTTCTGTTTTGCTTCATAAATCGCATACGAATTCATCATTTCAATTCATCCGAATTTATCAGGTCAACTTAGTTCCCATGTACTTGTAAAGCACATTTTGAAATCAATAGCGCGCGTAAGCTATCAGTCTTATGAAGGCCCCAATTTGAAATATTGACGTCTTGGTATCTTATTTGGAGCTACAGAGTTAAGAGACAAAATTAATGTTTTCCAATTGCAAAGACATACAGCTGCTCTGCTATTACTTTGTTCAGGAAGAAGAATCCATGACTTAACTTTGTTAACAGTAGGTTCAGACAATTACACCCTTGACGATGATTCTATAGTTTTTTGGCCACCATTTGGGTCAAATCCGATTCTATTACGTGTCTGTACGTAATATTACGATTCTATTACGTGTCTGTACGTAATAAATCTGTAGTCAGGATGTAAATTATTGGCTAATGATAAGGAAAATGAGAAAATGGACCCCGTTTTCTAGATAAAATTAACAAAATCATTACTTGAAGATCGGAGAAGACTATCGTTTAACCTTTTTATTAATAAAAGGTGGAGTTTTATTGGAGGTGAGTCCAGACCCGCGTCACGTACATTAATAGGCGGTTAGGTCAAATCCTTGTCTAAGGATGCGAGCGTGTCAGCTATCTCCGAAAGCATTATATCTGCGGTTGTTTCTAAAAATTGGTTTGACAATTGAACCGTCAATGAAATTCTGGCTAAAGGAAATTCGTGATCTAAAAAGTATTTTTGCATAGTATTATTTACGATTGATAAAATCTAATCATAAATACAGAATCAGTGACACAATTGTTTGATCCTATCATGTAATTCGATGAATTTAGGTGATTTATATGCCTGAAATAAATAATTATGTTTATATGTTTTGATGAAAATTTCTCATTAAAATGAGAAAGCAATACCTAGTTATACTTTTATAATAACAATTTTTCTTTTTATTTTATCCTATATCTTATAAAACAAAGTCGCTTTTTGTGTCTGTCTGAACTTTCTAACTCTTCTTCTTCTAAACCACCCAACGGATTTTGATGCGGTTTTCACCATTAGGTCGAGTATTTCTCAGGGAAGGTTTATATATAGTTTATTATTTGTACATTCTTATGTAAATTAACATAAATACGATAAATGTGTATAAAGTCCTACCCGTTGAGACACTTTCGCGCATGCGCTGCTTTAATGGTAAGTACTACATGAAAATAATGTACTGGAGTATTGTTCCTCTTAATAAGATCTACAAAAAATGTCCGCGACGGCATATTCGTATCTTTTAAGAATAACGTGTAGTGATCATATTTCTGTCTAAAAATTGTAATTTCAATATATTTTTTATTGTGAGGGATATTTTTCCATAATGGTATTAATCCTTATCCTTTAAAGTACTTTATTAATTTTCTACGTTAAACGAAGATAAAATTTGCTGTTTATACTATTTCGAAATTGCGAATAGTTTTACAGAAAAACGCATTTAATTGTTATAACATCACGCCATTCACACATCAGCTGTGCCGACTCAAGTTGTACTTATCCCTTACTCTCAGCATATAAATAAGTATATTAGTTACGTTGGCCATTTAATGTAGATCAAAACTGTCTTTTACTGTTTTTCATTTTAATAAGTACTTTAGAAGTTGTTACAATATCAAAAAATCCTTGCTGCGAAACGGCTCGCCACTCGCCATGCGTCCGGCGCGCCCGCCTGCCTTACACGCATCGGAGGTTCAGTGGTAGAATGCTCGCCTGCCACGCGGGCGGCCCGGGTTCGATTCCCGGCATTCTATTTAATTTTCCTCACAGGCAGCCACGTAGTGCTTGCTTTTCATCAGGGACAGAATACCC
Organism: Heliconius numata; assembly: GCA_016802625.1. Classification (NCBI taxonomy): domain Eukaryota; kingdom Metazoa; phylum Arthropoda; class Insecta; order Lepidoptera; family Nymphalidae; genus Heliconius; species Heliconius numata. Next base: position 250,295 of record JAEBDU010013188.1, read on the forward strand.
TCTTCAGCATTAACCACAAGCTCGAAAAAAAAAACCCGCCTGCCTCTATAGCAACGAAGATTTAGATGCGTTTGCACGTATTGTATAATTGGAGTTGAATGTATTATTTCAGCGCGATATACATGGCTTCATATTTTTTGTAGTAGTTATTGTTAGGTAGGCTTTTGTTTATAATTTCTTCCGTTTAAAAATAGTCATTTAACTATCTAAAAATAGATTTAAAATTACGGTACCTACTAAAAAATCCTTGCTGTGTAAAACAATTGGAAAATCCTTATTGAAACTACGAAAATGCGGGTTGCATTAAGGTTTAATTAATTTTCACATTATCTTAAGTGCTTTGCAAACATACATTATATGAATAATCCAGTAGTTAAAGCGGGCGAAGCCGCATGAGGGTCGCTAGTTTCTTATAAAATTTGGTTTCACTCTAAAGTAAGAGTTCAATGATTGTGATTCATTTAATCAAAAGTAGATTTGTTAGAATACGCCTTATGACTTTTTCTGGTTTATATTGCATTCAATATACCTATACTATGTTCTACTCTAGTATTACAGTCGTCAAGTGATCTATACTGCTATCACATTGGCGTTCGTCACTTCCACCAGGCGATAACAAACACGTCTCATTTAATAAGCTTCGAATAAGGGACAGTCAAATTAATAGCAGCGTTTTACCTGAAATAAAACGTTTATTAATTTACTTACCTTATTCGAAGCTTGCGATTAATCGCTGCCTGGTGTTTACTAAAACGCAATGAATATTTTTACCCACGGCTGTCAAAATGTGCCGGGGCTGCCAAGTGGAAGTGACGTCAGGGGAAAAAGGCGTGGCCTAAGAAGGAAGTATAGGCGGGAAACGTAGTGCCTATCTCATTTAATAAGCTTCGAATAAGGTAAGTAAATTAATAAACGTTTTATTTCAGGTAAAACGCTGCTATTATAGAAAGATTGATATTGTTATAATAGCAATAGATCTCCTTTACAGCTTTATTCAAATGTTTTAAAGTCGTATTCTTATGAAGTATTTTAAATTCGGTAAGTCACTCTGGCTTAAGACGGTGGAGAAATAGGAGCAATAAAGATTAAACTTCATCGACAAACTTTTATTCTGAGCTCCTTTCAAATGTATGATGATTTTTTGTAGTTTCACGCAGCTCCCGCATATAGCGAAGAGTTTGAGTGATTCCTTTATTCAATATCGCAATTATCTAAATAAATAAAGACGTTCAACGGAACCTAACGCCAAAAATCGAGACATTTATAATTAATATTTTATAGATTAAAGACAGAAAGAAGTGATTCTTCACTGAGTTCGTTTTGAGTATCCTTAAAATATATTATAGTCTAAACGACCGAATATATTTTATTTTATAATTTACTATATTGCTATAAAATATTTTCTAAAAACAGTAAACCCTACGTGAACAGCTACACAGCTTATTTAAATGCAAATAACTTATATACATATTGAAATTATTAAAAAAAAATCTATCGGCAAAAACATAAATTTCTAGGGACTTAACGCTCATTTGAAACGCCTGGAGCGTGAAACGTTCAGAAGTAAAAGTTGAACAGAGATTGAAAGCTTCGATTTGATATTATACTAGCATATATTACGGATATTTTTTTAATGAAATTAAAAGAGATTTTTCTAATATTTGAAAGTGGGGAACGGAAGTGTCTTAATGGAAACGGAGTGTCTTATCTTAACGTTCCCCAGTTCTCTCTGCGTACCGTACCGTATACGGAAAATATCCTATAGGTTTTTTATTATGCGGCGAATTTCATACAAAATGTAGCAAAAAAATGCATAAATCTTTTAATTACATTGATTTTGTAGCTTAATTTTCACGCACTATAAAGGATCGTAGATAAATAATTGATATTAATTTCAGCTGGCGATTTCGAGATAATTGGTTTTGACAGACAGACAACAAAGTTAACCTATAACAGTACCGTTTTTACCTTTTAAAGTACGAAACCCTAAAAATATTAAAATACAATATATATAATTATGACTTCATGAAAGAAATATGATATACATACGGTAAGATTTTCCGCAATGAACGCAAGCTTTTCCACTTTAAACAAACATAAGTGGAGAGCAGTTATGATTAAAATGTACGGTTTATTGAAAATACCGGAAACGCCAGACGTTGGGTGTTCTATGCAAATGCATTTCCATTTGCAACATTGTATTAAATTTTGTATGAGTGCAGAAGTGAATTCTGTGGAATGGTTTATCTACTACTAAATATATATAGAAGTATGTGTGTTTTGATATTTTATATGTATTTCAATATAAGTGGCGAATATGAAGCCAGTTCCATTCATATCTTCGCTCTGGTGTCGAGGCAAAGCGCATTGACTTCCACCACTCAACACACAATGCCTTCAGAATTCGGCGGAAAGTGGGGAACAGAGTGCCTTAACACTAGGTTCCCTCTGCTTATCTAGCTGTGTGCGGGATGCAAGGTGAAGCTGATTTATTTTATTTACAATCGGTTAAGATATGAGTCTAATTAAATAACCAGTAGTTTTTTATATAGATACACCCATGTTTGGGCCTATTATGCGTAAAAAAATTTTTATAAAATCGGAATTTATTTTCCTTATAAAATATCTTTAGTTGTATATAACTAAATTTTAAAGTTAAACATTTTCTTAATAAACTTAACAAGTATTTTGGAAATGCCTAAAGGTTAAAAGTTACTTAAGTTAGTTAAAACACTAATTTTATTTATATACGCCTCTGTTACTTGGAAATACAGACTTGAAATTCTATAATGGTAGACTTTATTTTACTCTTTATTAATCTAATATCCGACCGGGGTTGTTAGCTCTATAGAAAGTAAATTCGAAATTTTCTTATAGAGTCGGAATAAGCTAACTTTGAAAACTACAAGTTTAATAAGGCACGTTTACTTAAGAATTTATGAAAATTATTGTTTATTTCTTAACATATTATGGTGTTATATATATAAATGTTCTAGATATAAGCAGTCGTTACATATAAAGAACGATATTGCGTGTTGGGTGTAGAAACTCATTCTCTATCTATTTACCGAGTAGGAAAATTTTTTTTTACCTATTTACCTTTCTTTTTCCTTTGTTTCCTTCACTCGATTTCACTTTCACATTTTCTTCATTGAATGCAGTTTACATTCATAGATTATTAAAACAGTGTCTCAAGATCGATCTCAGAATTGAGTTTATAAAGTCGGGCTTAGGCTCCCGCTGCTTATCCTGTTATACCCAGGATATACCGTGAAACTAAAAAGACGAACATTTAAGACTAAAAGTCAACATAGCCAGAGAGACTGTCAAGTCCCGTCGGTCCATAAATAACTGCTCAGCTCTAAGCATTGGCCTTATATATAATACAATATAAGCCACATGCATTTTGCAGATACTACTCTTGTTTTTATTGTTTATTCTCATATGATTTACTAGTACGCGGTTTGTGATAGTTATTTATGTATTTTACATTTAATAATAATAAATATTTTTAAGCCTAGCCCATGAGATTACCGCCATGTGGGATGTCAATGCGACTATCATTGTGCCGATAGTGGTTTCGGTTAACGGTTTAGTAGCGAAAAGCCTCGACCAACACCTTAAGAGGCTATCGCTTAGCTGTTGGATCAAGAACCGGATACAGAAGGCAGTAATACTTGAGACGGCACGTATTGTGCGGCGGTTCCTCTCTCTGGAGCCCTAGCCACCGATGGCTTGGACCCTTGTCCCGCCCTCGGAAGAGTGGTTTTTTATATTTTTAAATGTATTTTTTTATAATAATTTATATTTAAAAATGTAAAATTGATTCACTAATTTAATTAAAGTATATTCAGGGAAACAAAATATATAAGAAACAAAAAATCCAACAGTTTCTCAGAACAGCTAGGTCCTATTAAGAACAAAGCGCATATTATTATATTTTACGTATTTTTTTCAAATATTAATTAGCTACTTTAAAATTTTAAGAAAATTAAAAGATAAAAAATAGATTGCAGGATTCGCATTAGTAGAATTCGCAAATGCTATGATAAACGAGCGGGAAACTTACCTCGAGAATGGTCTAATTTTCGTCGACACCATAATTCTTCATTTAATACGTGCACGCGTGATTTATGCTCGCCTAGTAAGTGATAAAACCTGGAGCTGAACCATTCTCATGGTATTTTAATATTCACAAAGAATGCTAATATTGCAATTTCTATTTTATGTAGGTAGATCTGGCTCCTCTGGTGCTGCACGGGGTCGTGGGCGGCGGTGATCATCGTCAGATGACCCGAACGCTCGTTTGACTTGTCCTTTTTCCATAAAAAAAAACATGTATACCAGAATATCCTCTATATTTACTTTCGTTTATTATGTTTGTTTTTTTATTTATATATTTGTCTAGATCCAAGCGTGCGACTTTTAACGCGATCGTTGTGGGTTTGATTTTTAATGGAGCAAAAAAAAATATTAATATTTTCAGGCAAAATGCATTGAGTTCCGCTACTCAACACACAATGTACCGGAAAATTCGGCAGAAAGTGGGAAGTGTCTAAACACTAGGCTCCCTCTGCCTACTCTGTATGCGGGTATTTCTTTATTTCTACATCTCAGAAAACATAAAGTAGAACTATTGTTTTTTTATTCTCACAACAGTTAAGTGTTAAAATTAAGAAAATACAAAAATATTTATGTTTGTTTCAAACTTAATCTCGAAAAGAAAATGTAAACTGTAATTATTTTATAAGTGAAAACGCGAGCAACTTTTGAATAGTTCGACTATTAATTATACGAGTGCGGAACAGAAACTCAAATATAAAGTCAATTTGGTCCACGGAGACAGTGAGGACCAGTTTCTGTGTTGAGTAAGGATTTTGGAGATAGATTTATTTGTAATTAATTAATGAATTTGTATTTATGTTATTAATAATAGTAATTGTTGTATAATTCTTTATATTTGTTGTATATGCACAGTGTAGCTATCCTGCGTTAAGTTACGCTACGGAATGTCTCAGATAAAAATGGGGGAGAACGGGGATTCCCGGATAAAATTGAAAAATAAACTACTTTATGTAAATACTTTTTTTTTCAGCGACCCTAGAAAGAACTTAGTATTTGGGCGATTTATGTCATACTTTTCGTCCAATATTTATAACCAGAGCAGAGAAATAAAAGTAATTTAATTATAATTTTACCAGTGGCGATCAAAGTTCGAACCCACTACCATAGCATTTATTGTCAGTTCTACTTCCATTACACCACAACGACGACGGCTTCATTTATTCATTTTATAGAGATTTCAATTCAATTTTTTCCAAAATAAAAAAGACATACGTGTTAAATTCAATACAAACTAGCCAAATCCCAATGACCCTAGTTAGCAATAGTTTAAAAACTAAACTTTATTTCACCATTTATTTCCTTTTACAATTTAGCAAAAAATATATATATACGAATATATGAAAGGATTAATGAGTACTGGCGCGTGCACTCTTTTATTGAATACGCAACGTTTCTGTTTCCGTCGTTTTCCATTAAACGTGAATTTGACGCTTTTAAATGTTTTGTGAGAGGCTGGTGTGAATTACGGCCTCGAAACCGCTTTATCACCTCTTTATTTTATACTGAACAGGTCGTACCTCGTGAGTGCGTTGGCGTGTACTATAAACTATAAAGGGGGAGTCATATTATAGAGTTGGTAATGGTTCGGTTCTCGGTCCGATCTCATGTATCTTTTTTTTGAGGCTTCACGATATATACCTCCTGTAGTAAAGTTGGTAGAGACAGCCTAGTGTTAAAGCACTCTGCTTCCTAATTTTCGCCGAATTTTAGAAACATTGCGTGTTGGGTGGCAGACCTCAACGCCGCGCTTTACCTCTACACCAGAGCGAAGAAATGAAAATATATATTTTTTTATTTTGTCAAGTGGGAATCAAACCCCACATCAGTCACGTGTTTGTACCTTGCGCCGCGACTGGCCTCATATTCTTGTTTGAGTTCATTCATTATTTTTCTGTGACCTTTCTCCATTATCATCGATTCTGCGTGGTCAAAGGTGCTTGGCGATACTCTCTTGCTCCATAAATCTTTTCTTACCATTCTTTCATAATTCATGCTCAAATATATTATAAATAAAAATTATCTCAATATGTTTTGAATATAAGTAACAAATTAAAGAGATTCATTTAAATTCCAAACAACTTTCACAACCATTGGTCAGATCTCATAAAGTATTTTTTGTATATAGAAATTATATTCACATTTTTTGTAAAACGAGGCAGATTTCAAAAGCCGAGCTCGCGGTTTCCATTTGAATGAATTAAACTGTTCTGTAAAAATTTAAAGCTTCAGTTAATGTAAATAAACGAAATCTGTTCAGGGACACCCGTTATTAATGTCTCGTTTGAAAGAGAACATTCCTTACCATATTTTAAGTTTTTAAAATAAATTGATTATTTATAATATTAATTGAATATTTTTTTCGTAGTATAATGCAGTTTTTCGTAGAGGTGAAAATTACATTACAATTAAGTTATTTATATTATCATATTTTTTAACCGTATATTTAAAAAATAATCGCGTTGAATGTCATTTTCCAAAGTCGGAATCGGTGGAATGCAGGAGTATGGCTTTAAGGCTTCTGAGTAAAAAATATTTGAAAATACATTTCTTTAACTTCAAATATAAAACATAGGCATAAGAAACAGCTTTAACACTAGAACCGCCGAAGATTGACACCCTCCTAGAACCGCCGTCGTGCCAAATTTGTCCCCTTCTACTTAATATTGATTGTTGGTGTAAGACGAGAAAGTTATTATTAAAATAATTCGTAAAAATATACAGACCACCTTAAATAATAAATTTTACATCAATTCTTATTCTTTAACAAATATAAAAGTACCAAAAAACAAAAAAACAAAGTAAGAATTAAATATGTCAATATACATTATAAGATCGTGACAACTTATTGATAAACTCTTACAAAATTATAAGTTATTGAAATTAGTTAATATTATCATTGGACCAAATAATGCATTAATAATAATATTCTTCATTAGTGCATTTATTACAGACATTTTTTTTGTATATGTGGTACCTACTTCACAGAAGACTTATAACTTTACTAATATATTATCTTTACTTGTGCCCCCAGAATTCGGCGGAAAATGCCAGCAGAGTACTTAACACTAGGTTCCAAGGTTCCCTTTACCTACCATACCCTTGACCATATTTGATCTCGAGCGTTTTTCTGAAATTCAGGCTTAGGTTAGCCAGAGTCCGTTTTTGATACCTCACTTGAACTAGCGGCAAAATTTGGTAAGGAAACTGATTTTGCCCCACTTTTCAGGCTATTATTTTTTAAGATTTGAGCACAAAAATATAGTTTTCAGATTTTTTCTACAACTAGTACTACCTGTAGATGCTAGCTGCCAAATTTTATTATTCTAGGTTAACTAGGAGTACCTTATTATTTATTATTAATTCTTTTATCCTTTAGAGTGTCGAAATACACGTTTTTTACGATATAAATGGTCATATCTTTTTTTAAGTATGATTTTTTCAGGAAGATTTTTGTTTTTTTATATACTTATATGTTTATCAACTCGATATCAACAAGAATTCCTGAGATAAAGGCACAGACAGACGGATGGGCAACAAAGTGTTCTTATAAGGGTTCCTTTTTTCCTTAAAATATACGGAACACTAAAAACTTAGGAATTGACTGCTAAACCTAGTGTTCTATTTTTTTTTCCACTCCTGCGTCGCCACTTCACCTCCACGTCGTCCCCGAGGCATGAAAATATGTCAAATTATACCCTCAAATAGTGAAATAATAATGGCGGGACAAAAATGACCCAGCGGCAGTTCTAGGTATATCTCATTTTTTTTTCAAAAAATATGACTGCTATAAAATTATTTATATCTTTAATTAAATAAAGATGTAAAATTGGTAATAGTAAAAAAAATTCATCTACATAAATTAACAAATAAAAAAGTTATATACAATCAAACTTGCGTTTGGGTCAAAAATGGGACGGGGGCGCTTCTAGTGTTAAAACACTCCGTTCGTCATTTTCATTGTCTTATTACCAGAGCTAGGTCCTATAATCCAACGAATGGAAACCATCACCACCAAGCTTACAGTCATATATATTCTCTGAATTGAAAAATTGTATTTTTTTTTCATTAGAAAAATAAAAAGATCATCCATCCATCAGCCTTTCAACGTCCACTACTGGACATAGGCCTCCCTTAATTCTCGCCACTCCGTCCAGTCCTGCGCCCTTTTAAATCCAGCGGATTCCCAGCTGTCTTCTCAAGGTCGTCGGTCCACCTGGTTGGAGGGCGGCCTGCGCTCCTTTTGCCGAGACGGGGTTGCCATCCGAGGAACTTTCTTCCCCATCGGTTGTCGGCCCTCCTGACAATATGGCCTGCCCATTGCCACTTCAGCTTGCAGATTTTGAGAGCTATAATAAAAAGAATAATTTTCCTTTTTTACTCTACCAAAATTCAAAATGTATTATATTTTACTATAAAATGTCAAAAGCGGCCTATCATAAACAAAACTAAAACTGCAAAGTAGAAGCGACGTTGGACTTCGTAGCATCCGTTTACTTGAGCGTCGTTTGTATTCGGCAATTCTTATGCAAATTTTAGATTGCAGTGATTTTTATTATAAAATTTCATATTCTAATTTTACTTTGTCCCCCCGATGTTATATGCAGCTGGTGTGTTCCTTTTATTTTATTTATTTTAATTTTACGGTTCCAAGTGGATTTGTTTTTTATTTTAATAAATAATAGAAAAAAGTCAGTTATGGCTTCAGTTTGAATGTAAAGGCGACTGGTTGTGGGTTTAATGCCCGCTCGAAGGTATCAATCATTTAATATTTTCATTTCTTCGCTCTGTTATCGAGGCAAAAGCGCGGCGTTAATCTTCGCAACTATTAAATTTTACTTATATAATTTAAAACTAAAAAATGTATACAAAAATTTGAAGTGTAAGTAACTCATTTGTGTAAATTGAATGATAGTTGCATACAAAAAGCAAGAGGCTAGCCTTATCGTCGTCAACCATGTGTGAACATTAAATATGTATAAAATGTATGTTGTTTTATTTTATTTGTTTTACATAAAATAACAAAAAAAAAACAGCTTTTACGCTTAATCCCGTATATATCTCGGTAGGCAAAGAAAACTAAGTGTTAAGGCACTCTGTTCCTTACCTTCCGTCAAATTTTCGAGGCATAGCATTTTGAGAAGATAAATAAACTAAATAAATGGATAAATTAATATAACAAAAAAACTCTGAGTGACTTTTTAATTTTTTTCACTCTATTTTAAATATTTTTCATATTACATATTGCAATAAAACATGGGACTAATCTAAAAATATTATTAACATCTACATGTGTGTGGTACCTCATTAGCGAGAGTAAACGTGAGTATATACTTATTTGACATAAAAATATTTCCAGTGGAATTTCCATATACCCACGTATATTTTAATAAGTTTCTTGGTATATAATTGAAATAAAATTGGACAAAATGATAATAAAAATAAAATTTAATATTTGTAATAGTACCATAATCATCAACTGAAGAAATGAAAATATGAAATGTTTAATTTCCTCGAATGGTAATCGAACCCACAACTTTTCACGTTTACACTCACACGCTTGTGCCCCTACGCTACGATTAGCCTCTATAAACTTTTATTTATACGAATAAAAGTTTATAGAGAAACAAAAGACCTAGTCGATTTGAGTCGAGACCAGTCGCTTGGCTCAAGAGGTGCCATTTACAAGCCAAAGCGCAGCGTTGAATTTCGACACCTACAAACTCCAGAATTTGGCGGAAAGTGGAGAACTAGGTTCCCAGATTCCCTGCTATGTACGGTATACAGCATCTACAGCAATGTGACGTTAAAAATATAGGTAACTCAGTATAAATGTTAGCATATCAGCTACAATACTCATGAATACCATCGCTGGTTTTCAAAGTATTCTTTTATTTACTAAAAAAAAGTCATTTTTCTATAAAAACCCTAATACGAATAAATAAAAGGCAAACACGCATAATTTCACATTTCCCATAATCTAATAGAATATTATTAAATCCCATTCCATTCCATTCCATTCCATTCGTCTCTAACATTATTCCTTACTTACCATTGTCACACAGGTAAGCCCTACGTTACAAATGAGAAGCAATGTGCAATACGAGAACATCTCCAAGCTACAGTAATAAGTTTTATAAATTTAAATTTGCAGGGAACCTTCGCTTAAGAGACGGATGTTTCATTTTATTTCACCTTATATTGTGAATGTAATGAAACATTCCTTCCGTTGTGGCCTTCTATTATGAAATGTGACAGCAAATTGGGTTTTTGTACGGTGGTGGTTGGTTTTTGTAAATATGATTAGCTTTTACTGGCAGGTAGTTTTGTAGGTAGAGGGAACCTGGGAATCTAGTGTTAAGACATTCCGCTAAAAGAGAAAAATCCTTCTTCATAAACTTTCAAATTTATAATATTAGTAAGATATTTCAAAGGTACTATTAAGTTACAAAACTTTCGTAGTTAAGTAAAAATTTCAATATATATATATATATCTAAAACAGAACTCAAAGAATTATTATATAAATATTTAAAGTTATACAATGCTTAGATAACCTTTATAGAGGACAGCTATTACTATCTTTAGATAGTAATAGTTTTATTACATCTAAATTCCAGGCAAAGACGACGAACACAGAACGATTTCTAGAGAAGAATACAGCAATCTTTTTAAGTTTTTGTTCAGTTTTTACTTAAGACGTATGTAGTCTTTGGGGTATATATATCAGTTTCTTTAGGTACGATGACATTGATATCGATTTTAATAAATGAATTGAGGCTAGTCGTGGCGCAGAAGCCCAAGGGTGTGAATGTGAACCTGTGCTTCATCCTGGACAATAAATAGAATAAATATAATACTTCGATTTCCATGTTCATCATTCTGTATCCACAGCGGTTACACAGTACACCGTATAATCGATCCCTAACCGAATATACATTCCCAGTAGGCGTATTAACACCCTGAATAAAGTAATTCAAAATTAATATTATGAATTTTATTATTTGTTTCAAAAATTTTTATATAATATTATTTATAATAGTGGGTTCGATTCCCATTCAAGATCATGAAATTTTTAATAATTTCATTTCTTCGCTCTGGTGTTCAAAACTCAAGGTTGAGTTCTGCCACTGAATTAGGCGTAAAGTGGGGAACAGAAGTATTGTAATTGTAACGGAGTGTCCTAGAACTAGCTTCCCGAGTTCTCTCTGTCTACCCTGCTATGTATAGATTTTGGCGTGAAGTTAAAGAAAGAAAGATGAAAAAATACTTTATTCATAGCATCTCTATCAATTCCAATGAACAATAAGCAGCTACTCTTTCTGTGTATAATTTGTGTGTGCATATGTCATTATATGTGCTTGTTATAAAATATACATAATTAAAATATATACAAATGAGGTCAATGGACTTATCGCTGGATAACGAGGATATTCCTGTATAAGTTTCAGTTAACTTATTTTGCATATATACAGCATGGAATTATGTCATTGTTAAACTTATTTTATAGCTTCACTCTGTATACCACATATGTATAGCATGGTAAATAGTGGGAAACTAGTGTTAAGACACTGCGTTCCCCACTTTTCCCCGAATTTAGAAGGCATTGCGTGTTCAGTGGCGAAAATTTGGATATCTCAGACAAGGAATTACTGAATTTGAAGCTAGTATAGGGGTGACTAAATTTGATAAATTTTGCTGTGAATGTAAATTGGGGTCCAACTGAGATACAATCAATATAATTAGTTAAAGTTTTATAAATTAACAGAAATTTATTAGATAGGAAATGGTGACAGACCTCAAGAGAACGCAAAGCTTATGTGGTTCAAATCTAGGCCATAACACGTTTATATAGTCAATGTCAATACATACATACATACATACGTCGACCCTGTTTAGCTTAAACCGTAGATTGGGACCACCATTCAACAAGCAGTGACCGGAAATTGGCAATGCAAGAAAATGGAACAAGGGGCTGTCCTTTTTTTCTACTGTACAAGAAAAGTATACGAAGAAAAGAAGTATATGTTTTTAGTAATCGTAATATTACAATAAAGGAAAAATAGTAACTAAAGTATATTTTATTATATTCTATTATACTATTTAGTCATATAATTAGTCGTGCCGTTATTAATTTAAGTAAATACGACTATAAAACTAATGAGGCCATTCTGATTCTTACTGGAGTTTGAAAGCCACCAGAATGGTGCGGAATGTGGGGAGCGGAGTGTCTTAACACTGCACCCTCTGCCTACTCTACTACAGCGTGAAGCTGAAAATAAAAAAAATATATAGACAATCTATTCTTAGTGACTTATTGAAAAGTCATAAAATTACATCAAAGTTCACCGTAAGATGAATCATGATATCGTTGAAATAGTTTCCTCTTGCGGCCGGAGGTCAGAACTTGGGACGAAGTTCTTGATAGATTGAATGCGGGTTAAAGTTGGTGATCCTTCGGGAAAAGGTGTTTTGTCGGTAACATTATACAAGGATCATCTCGTCTTACCTATGTTTGGACTATTTATAGTCGGCCGTCGTATTAGCTAATTTGATGAATCGTTTTGTCTATGTATTAGTAAATATTTATGAATATACATTTTTTCTATTTTTAGGCAGAGGAGACCTAGTGTTAAGACACACCTTTCTAGTAAGGAAATATCGCCGTATTTTTCGAGTCATTGCGTGGTGCGTGGTGGAACGCTAAGCCTGATTTTTTACCTTATTGCCAGAGCAACGAAATGAAAATTTTAATAAATAATTGATTCCCTCGGGTGAGGATTGAACCCACAACTGACGCGCTACAGTCACATCCTTATCCTCGGCGTGACGGTCTCGATTTTTATTTTTTTAATTTGCAAACACCATAATCTTTAAAACCACCTTTTAATAATTTACAATAAAAATAATTTACAATACCAGCATTTTAATATGAAAATTACAATTGTCATAATAAAACAACTTTCAAAGTCAAAACTAACTTAATTCTCAATTAATCTAATTAAAAAGGGAGATATCTGTCTTTCTAATTTGGAACTTGAATCAAAACTCTTTCTGGTGTAAATTACAACAGTCAACCGGCACTGCCGGAAGCAATTCAATTAATTTTCAATCTTAGACTATTGGATCTCTTAGCAATAATGAAGTTTTGGTGTCTGTCGCTTGAAGTTTAGGTACAAGTGTTTATCTGAATAATTTATTATTGAAAATAATAGGTTTAATTTTATTTCATATTTATCTGTTGTATGTATGCATAGAGGCCTATGGGCCATGGGTGTGACTGTAAACGCGAAGTGGTGGATTCGATTCCCACTCGAAGAAATGAAACATTTATATTTTCATTTCTTTGCTTTGGTATTGAGGCAAAGCGCGGCGTTGAGTTTCGCCACTCTACACGCAATGCGTTTAGAAATTGGTGGAAAATGGGGAACTGAGTGTCTTGACATTAGGTTCCCTCTACCTACCCCGCTGTATGCACGATACGCATAATATATCAAGATTTTAAATTATATCTTCGAAATTATACCTTAAAAGAAATGTTACAATAATATTTTCGTTGTCCCAAAAATGGAATTCTAACATAAAATTGTGCTCGTTGTATCTAGTTAGCTTTGTAAGAACATAATTAAGTTGTATTTGTTTGGTACACAAAAAATATATTTGTGAAATGAAATTGTTTTTTTTTTTTAGAAATTCTGGAGCAATATTTTTTTTTACTATGGTATAAGTAATACAAAGTCCATTACTTTTCACAAATGTACCTGAAATCTTTTAAATTATTATAGATTTTAATACGGTTTTTACTGAGGATTGTTTTATACGAGTACATGAATAAAACGAAAAGGTTTGGAACTATAGAATGGCCTACCCGCGGCAATGTTTCCAGGTCGATACGATATGGTTACCTGTAAAAAGCGCGTCAATCTCCACCTCAAAGGCCTGGTGCTGCACTGGGTCGTGGGCGGCGGTGATCATCATCAGGTGACCCGAACGCTCGGTCGCCTTGTCCTTTTTCCAAAAAAAAAAAAAGGTTGAAAGTCAGCCTGTTATATGTTATAACATATGCTATAGAATATAGATATATTTATAATTCTTAATGATCAAACTCCCTCCAAATTCGGACCGACCTACATATCAGCCTCTCCCCTCCTATAATTACGGGCACGCTGTGAAATCTGATTCCCTAACGTTATATTGAAAATATACGTAAATACAAACACATTTAAATGTTTTAAATGTTGTCTCTGCCACTAAGAAATTATAACATTTTAATTTTATTTTTATACAAATTTTATATTTTTATATGGATGTATGGCATCTTGTTACGAAAATATAGATTTTTAGCTTTACCTTGTTACCACAGCAAAGAAATGGAAATATTAGTGTTCGCGACAGCGTAACGCCGAGCATCGGTCGCGGACTTGTTACATCGTGTCTACGACCGTTTTAGTTAGACAAAGAGTGACGTCATACCGCTATCGTAGTTTCGTATGATATTATTAGTATTTTTTGTGTATAATTAAATACTTTAATATAAATATAGTTAAATAGGTAGGTTTATTAACCGTTTTAAATGTCAGTTTCGTTTTTACAATAATATTTTCCGAGTTTTGTATAGCATTTGTATAGTTGTACTATGATTTACCGAATTAACCGCATTTTGACATAATATTAACGTTCGTATAGTAAATTTTATTGTTAACTATTGTCAATCATAGGTTTCTACACCTAAATAACACATTTATATATACCGTATGTTTGTAATTAACTTTATAGAGATGTTCTTTGTAGAGATCGTAATTACTTGTGTGAATTTCGTCATACTTTTCGTGTTTTTCGTTGTTTTCTAATAGTTAATAATTTAATAGTATAATGTGTCATATATCGTTAAATAGGCATTTTTGTGTACTTTCAATATGTATAAAATTGTAAGAACATCCGATAAATAGTTATAAAAATATCAATGTAAATGTACCGAAATCATAGTACAAATTTTGGATAAATAAAGACAAAAACGGCTCGGTGATTCTCGGCTTTTTACCGTTATTAGCTCCGACCGCCTCGCGTATAAAAGGCGCGCGTCGGGCGGAACAAAGGCAGTATGGATCAGCCTGACTGTTACCTGCTTAGGATCAAGTACTCATCACTACCAGAAGAAGACCGGACCGAAGCAAGCTCACCCGAACCCGAGGACCACACCAAGAAGCTCTCACCTTATTTGTGACCAAATAAGGAGGAACTTCGCCCGCACTGGCCTGTGCGGAGGGGAACCCCTTCCCCTTGGACTCCCTGCCCGGACCGAGATGGGCAGAAGGGTTGTGAGGACAGTCAACCGCTGCTGCCGCCCGTGCTCATAGGAATGAGCAGCCACCAACCGCCGCGTGCGGGGACACAAGCGTCCCCTGCTACGGCCGCAGCCACCGCCGCAACCAGCGGCACCCGGCCCCCGCGCTCCACTGCGCTGTACGGCGTACCCGTGCAGGCCATGGACCAGGGGACCACGTCGAGGGAGCCCCCTCTCTCCACGGCGCAACCTGGCGCGCCGTGCCTCGCGGGATCGACGCCCGCACCAGCCGCCTCGCCTGCACCAGGCCAGGCACCCAGGGCCGCACGCAGCGCCCACCGACACCAGGAGCCGAAGAAGCGCTCCCCCTCCGCGCCCCCCAGGGTGCTGGACGACGCCATGTCCCCGCAGTCATCACTGAATAGGGACATGGTAGTTTTGGCAGAACTCAAGCGCAATGGTGCGCTGAGTCGGGAGCTGATGGAACACATGGCCGTGTTCCTAAACGACCGTGCTCAAGCGTTAGACCAGGCGCAGTCGCAGCCCACGTACCAGACGCCGGTGCGCCGTCAGCGCACCGAGGACTATGGAGACGCTGACACCGGAAAGCGCCACTGCCCGGTGACCATCCAGAGCGACCGACCAGAAGGAAGAAGAAGAAAAAGAGATGAGGGGAAAGACAGGGATATGCCTCTTTTGGACCCTTATCCTGCAGATGCCACACCCGTGACCATGTCAGCAGCCTCAACCTTTGCTGATGCCACTCGGAATTCTAATACCAATATCCCAACGGTACCCAGCGCAACACCAGCAACTACTACGAAGCCGCCAAAAACGCCACGCTACCCGCCCCTAGTGGTAGAAGAGCTCCCGAATTGGGCTCAACACTTTCGGGCGCTAAAGAAGAAACTAGGACGTGCTCCGAACGCGCGCCCCTTTGGCAAGGGTGTTCGCTTCACTCCCTCATCGGAGGATGAGTACAGAATCCTCCAGCGTTACCTCAGCGACCTCGAAAAGAATGAGAGAATTCACTGGTTCTCATACTCACTGCCCACCGAGAAGACCGTCAAGGTAGCCATCCGGGGACTGCCAGCTTCCACTCCAATAGTGGAAATCGAAGAAGCCCTCTGCGAAGCAGGGTATCAGACAGATTACGTCAAAGCTATCAAGGCCCGCCAAGGTAGGCCAGGATGTATTTTTCTAGCCTACATGAAGCCCAAGCCAGATCTCCTCCCAGGCCTATACCATGTTAACGAGCTACTCAATATGCCAGGAGTCGTGATTGAGGCTTGGAGAGGCAAGAGGGGTCCCGCGCAGTGCCACCGCTGCCAGGGCTTCCGCCACTCTAGCCACTGCTGCCACCGAAGACTTGCGTGTGTTAAGTGTGGTGAAGAACACCACGCCCGCGACTGCCCTCGCCCAAGAGATGAACCCGCCACCTGCGCAAACTGCGGAGGCCCGCACCCTGCCAACTATGCTGCGTGCCCTCACTTCAAAAAAGAGACACGCAACAAGCGGGCCGGGACTGTGGCTGTTACATCATCCTCGACTCAGCGCCGTCCGCCTGTTGCCAGTCAAGCCACGATCCACCCGCACCAGGTGGAAACTGCCGCTGGTTCACAGTCCCTAATGGCCCCGGCCAACGATCCCACATCAAGAGGAGCCCGCCCCACTACTAAACAATCCAAGAAGAGGGGCACGCGCAAGAAGAAGCCATCCTCAGCAGCTGAAGGATCGAAGCCAGCAGCAATATTAGTAGCAACACCCGCAGTCGCTACAAAATCTGCTACGGCCACCTTGGAGATTGCCATCACGACCCTTAAAGATGTCCTCATTGCTCTACAAGAGGGTAGTGACCCCAAAGAGGTCGTCCTTCGAGGAATGACCGCCCTATTTCAAAATGTCTGAACTACGGTTTGTTTACTGGAACGCCTGCGGCCTGTCACCAAAGACCGCACTACTAAAGTGGCTACTAAGAGACCAGAAGGTGGACATAGCGCTGGTCAATGAAACTCACTACCGCCCGCCAGATATCGTCAAGTTTCCGGGCTTTATCGTGTACCGACTAGACGATACCGAATCCATCCATCGGCGCAGGGGTCTTATGGTCTTGGTACGAAGGAACATCCTACATCAACAGCTGCCTCCTCCCACTCTCAAGTCATTCCAGGCATTGGGGATTGAAGTCTGCGTCAAGGGCAACCTATTAGATCTCTTCGCCATCTATAGGCCGCCCAACCTCCTGCTCAATCTTCAAGAGGTAGAGCAACTGATGAGTTCACCAATCCCTACATTGGCTGCAGGGGATTGGAATGCCAAGAACCCAGCGTGGAACTCAAACTCCACATCGCAAGTAGGCAGGAAGCTCCTTGCTGGCGCGGAACGTCTTGGCCTTACTATATTTGGTCCTGATGTCCCCACCCACTACCCATGGACATCCACCCATCTACCAGACGTCATTGATTTAATAGTAGCCAACCAGACACTTCAACTCTCTCAAGAAGTCCTTCCCGACGCCCTTGGATCTGCCCACCACCCAGTACTGGTAGTGCTGGGAAGCCGTCCAACCAAACTCCCACCGCCTCCACCTCGAAGACGCATCAATTGGGAACAGTTTGGCCACCACCTCATCCATACTCTGCCCCCTAGGACTGAGCCCCTGGATCGACTCGAGCAGCTGGACCATATGGCCGAGACACTAACCTCAACCATACGGGATGCAATGGACGTAGCGACAACTGTTACCCCAACGACGTACCGCCTTCCACCAACCAGCCACCGCCTCGCTCTACTAATAAAAAAGAAGCGGCGCCTTCGTCTTTCCTGGCAGATCACTCGCGACCCACGTATCAAGTCAAAACTCAACAAGGCTACCGAAAAAGTGAGACTTGAACTGGAGACTGAAGCGGCAGACTCATGGAGCAGCCGACTGGAGCACGCCAGCGAGGATCTAAACTCGCTCCATCGACTCTGAAGGCAACTCACAGGGGCCAAACAACCTGTCCGACCCCTCCTACATAGTGACAACACGGTGAGATATCGCGCCGAGGACCGTGCTGAAATCTTTGCAGAACACCTCGTACGCTGTTTCTCTCCGCATCCCAGCAGCAACCCCACGCATTCTGCCCGTGTGGAGGCGGAGGTCAAAGCCGAACTCTCGGAGTCTGTACCAGACGGAGGTCTATTCTTCAGTCCTACAGAAGTAAAGAAGATTTTAGCCGTCCTCCCTTCGAAGAAGGCCCCAGGAGCTGACGGAATCTCAAACGCCGCTTTACGTCGCTTGCCCCGCCAGCTAATCGTAGCACTGGTACGACTCTTCAATGCCGTGCTAAGAACTGGACACTTTCCAACTATCTGGAAGAAAGGCCAGATCATCATGCTTCCTAAACAGGGGAAGAATGTACTTCTCCCAGACAGTTACCGCCCCATCACCCTTCTACCGGCACTGGCGAAAGTTCTGGAGAAGCTGATACTCCTGCATGTACGGGCGCATTTCCATCCGCGCCCTGAGCAATTCGGTTTTCGTAGCGAACACTCCACCACACTCCAGGTGTCCCGCGTGCTTCATCATCTGGTAGCTGCCCGCAATAAACGTGAGAGTGCGGTCGCGACTTTTCTAGATATAGAAAAGGCGTTTGATCGCGTCTGGCATTCCGGGCTCCTCTTCAAGATTCTCCAGACGCAGATTCCTCGCCAGGTGGTGAGAGTGATCGCGTCGTACCTGGAACACCGAGCATTCTCTGTAAGAGTGGAGAACGCATTATCGAATGAATACCCCATCACCGCAGGAGTTCCCCAAGGAAGCTGCCTTTCGCCATCCTTATATGCAATCTACACCGACGATATCTCGGTGCATCCCCAAGCACATCTGGCCCTTTTCGCTGACGACGTGGCTTTGATTACCACGTCTCTGAAGCCCTGGCATGCTGCAGTCAAGATGCAGCGTGCCCTTGATGTTCTCCCGGAATGGTTTGCCAAGTGGAGACTGTCCGTCAACGTCCGGAAGACACAGGCAGTCTCCGTCGGGCCACACAGGAAGCTCCCGTCGCCGCTACAGTTCCAAGGGGAGGCCATAGCCTGGTCGCCCACAGCTCGGTACCTTGGGGTTACCGTGGACCGGACTCTTACGATGCAGCCCCACGTTAAGAGAACCGTGGACACTACGAGAGCGGCCATAGCACTTCTGCGTCCCACGCTAAAATCAAGACTGCCACTGCACACGAAGGTTGGGATCTATAAAACCTACATTAGATCTCGCCTTACGTATGCAGCACCCGCATGGTTCGCTCTAACAAGCGAAACAAACAAGAAGAAACTCCGCACCCAGCAGACAAAAGCCCTACGCTTGCTCACCGACGCCCCACGATACGTCCGAAACGAGACAATCCGCCGGGATCTTGCCATAGAGACCCTGGACGACTTTGTCTCTCGTTTGGTACGTGGAGTTTACTCGAAGGCGGACACATCCCGCCATCATCACCTTCGTACCATTGCCCCTTGGCATGCTCGCCCACCGGACCACAAGAAATTTCCTCGGGATATCCTCAACTCGTCCCCAATGTGAAGCTAGAGCCGCTACTCGGTCGCTGAGCGCCTAAGCTGGGCCTCCCTCAGGGCAACTGAGGGTCTCACCTGGCTGGGCGGATCGCACGAGTAGCGAGTGGCTCCCTAAAGAGGAAACACAGGTCTCCAGGAGACCTCCCAGTGACTCGCCCATAGTCGTGGGCGACGGCTGCAACCACGGGCAGGGGGCAATGCTCCAAAACCGTTTCCTCCTTCTCCTTGCGGGGGAGTGAGAAGACCTCGATGATGAACAAAGGCAGTCTTCCAAGTCAGTCTTCCAACGTCAGTCAGTCAGTCGGCAACCAACAGCGAGCACAACAACAGCAAGGAACAAGGAACATCGGAAACAAGAAGCCGACAGTCACCGACCGTTATACCGTATTCAAGATCGTGTTTCAATATCCTGTTCCAACCTCCTGTTTCAACGTTCTTATCAGAACGTCTAACATGAACGTCTTGGGGTCTCATCGTACTCCGTGTCCCCACGATCCGAACCTATAGTGTGCAGGGCGTCAGCGGCTCATTCACTTGAGTTCCGCCCGTCCGGTACAATTAGCAACTAATAATTCATTCCCTCGAATGGGAATTGAACTCACAACTTCTCGCATTTACAGTCACACGCTTGTCCGCCTGCACCACGACTCCCTCTTCCTCCTTTATCCTTTGTTTATCCTTTCGTTTATACAAAAAAAACATTTAAGAAAATCCTCGATACATATGGTAGGGTTAGCCATCTATTCTTGATTGATTCCCTTGATTGACATTTCCAATCTATTTTAGTGACGAGACGCTCGAAGAAAGACGCTTATCAGCACGAAGAACGGTCGAATGAGATACGCTCTATTCATCTAGAAGTCAGTGTTGTTTAAACATATATACTTTATGTTATTGTTCACGCTGTATCCCGCATATAGGCCAAAAAGGCACTCTGTCCCCACTTTCCACGGAATTTTCGCGGCATTGCGTGTTTAGTGGTGGAACTTAACGCCGCGCTTTGCCTTCTTACCAGAGCAAAAAAAAGGAAATTTTAATAAATAATAATTCATTCCCGCGAGTGAACATCGAACCCACAACGTCGCTTACAGTCACACGCATACACATAATATACATTTACATATAATATGCCAATGTAAGCTAACTTACATTTAACCTCGATGTTTAACGATACTTCACCTACCCTCCTTTCATAGGGAAATTTAAATTTAAATAGTTAATCACAAACTCCATTAGCAAAAGCATACATTTGATACATTTACAAAAAGAAGTCGAGTCTATCTAAAAAAAAAAATAACAGAATAAACTAGCGAAAAAAGTTAGTGACAAAAAATTTCCACGCCGGTGTTAGTCAAAGCTAAAGGCCAAAACACAGGCCGTAATGACAAAACAAACGAGCTGGAGTCGTTTAGACCGACAATTTTGTATTTCAAAAAAATGGAAAAAAAAATCCTTTTGAGTCATAGAAGGCCGCTTTGTAAAGAATATATGTCACCTAATTCGTTTGAGCGATCTTTTTGTGTTTTTTAATCAAAAATTACCATTTTTGTATACATATATACCTAGGTGGAATTTTTTTTTATATTGTATTTTAGAAAAATGCCGATAAAAATTTTTGATAGAGGTTAGGTTTTTTACATGTATCTTGCTGGTATGTGTTTGTATTTTTGTATTGAATGGATATAATTAAGATATCTTTAGAAAAATAAAACTAATATGGCGACTGTTTCAAATAAAATAAAGGTAGCCAGAGAGAACAGAGCGTCAAACGTCAAGTCTCTACATACCTCTTTCGTCTCGTCCACTGTCCTCAACCTCTTCATACATGCCTTCCGAGAGAACCTTATGCTATTTAAGCGACCTTCCTCCAATATCATAGACACTATGTTAAACTCAAATCAGGCCTAGTAACAATAAAATAAACATGTTAAATAATATTATATGCAAGATATAGCTATCGATAAAAAAAAGATTTTAATAAGAAGAATACAAAACCTAATCTATACTTATCCTATACTTATTTTTCACCTACTTCACTCATCCTATCCTATATCTTATAAAACAAAGTCGCTTTTCGTGTCTGTCTGAACTTTCTAACTCTTCTTCTTCTAAACCACCCAACGGATTTTTATGCGGTTTTCACCATTAGGTCGAGTATTTTTCAGGGAAGGTTTATATATAGTTTATTATTTGTACATTCTTATGTAAATTAACATAAATACGACAAATGTGTATAAAGTCCTACCCGTCGAGACACTTTCGCGCATGCGCTGCTTTAATGGTAAGTACTACATGAAAATAATGTACTGGAGTAATGTTCCTCTTAATAAGATCTACAAAAAAGTCCGCGAGAGCATATTCGTATCTTTTAAGAATAACGTGTATTGATCATATTTCTGTGTAAAAATAGTAATTTCAATATATTTTGTATTGTGAGGGATATTTTGCCATAATGGTATTAATCCTTATCCTTTAAAATACTTTATTAAATTTCTACGTTAAACGAAGATAAAATTTGCTGTTTACACTATTTCGAAATTGCGAATAGTTTTAGAGAAAAACGCATTTAATTGTTAACACATCACGTCGTTCACACATCAGCTGTATCGAGTCAAGTTTCACTTATCCCTTACTCTCAGCATATAAATAAGTATATTAGTTACGTTGGCCATTTAATGTAGATCAAAACTGTCTTTTACTGTTTTTCATTTTAATAATTACTTTAGAAGTTGTTACAATATCAAAAAATCCTTGCTGCGAAACGGCTCGCCACTCGCCATGCGTCCGCCGCGGCCGCCTGTCTTACACGCATCGGTGGTTCAGTGGTAGAATGCTCGCCTGCCACGCGGGCGGCCCGGGTTCGATTACCGGCCGATGCATTCTATTTAATTTTCCTCACAGGCAGCCACGTAGTGCTTGCTTTTCATCAGGGACAGAATACCCTCTTCAGCATTAACCACAAGCTCGAAAAAAAAAACCCGCCTGCCTCTATAGCAACGAAGATTTAGATGCGTTTGCACGTATTGTATAATTCGAGTTGAATGTATTATTTCAACGTGATATATTTGGTTTCATATTTTTTGTAGTAGTTATTAGTAGGTAGGTTTTTGTTTATAATTTCTTCCGTTGAAAAATAGTCATTTAACTATCTAAAAATAGTCATCTAAATATATTTTAATAAGTACTTGAAAAGATTAGTATCACATATTTAAAATTACGGTACCTACTAAAAAATCCTTGCTGTGTAAAACAATTGGAAAATCCTTATTGAAACTACGAAAATGCGGGTTGCATTAGGGTTTAATTAATTTTCACATTATCTTAAGTGCTTTGCAAACATACATTATATGAATAATCCAGTAGTAAAAGCGGGCGAAGCCGCAAGAGGGTCGCTAGTTTTCACTAAAACAATATTAATAGATCAACAACAATAGATCATTTATCATCGTCGATCGAGATGGGTTTCGACGTCGGTCGATTGTTCCATCGAGCTCACAAATGGCTTACTCGAGAAATTAAAAAAGCTTTTTTTCTTAGAAATATTTCCTTGTAGCTTATTGAAACAATGCCAATTATTTCGCAAATATTTTTATGCTATTTAAAATGAGAATATAGAATTAAAATGACAAGTTTGATTCCCGGCACGAGCAATTCTATGACAATGTTTATAAATTAAAACTGATATTGTATTTAAAATAAATGAATTTCAAATGATATCTACTATTGAATAATAAGTAAAATAAGCCTAGCTTTTGTAACAAGAGCTTAAAGTTCAAAAGTCATTAAAATTTCCGAAATAATTACAACATAAATCATGGAGAGATTAAATAAGTGTCTGTTGTCGACAGGTGTGTCATATTGCCTGGCCATAACTCGAAATTAACTGTATTTGACTTATTTTGTTAGACTAGTAAAATAAGTATTGTTATTACAAACAAAATCGATCGATGCATAAATTCGAAAGCTTGGTTTTTTTTAATATTTGACATTAATTTCAGTCTCGAGATAAAAGATAATTTGCTTAAAAGAAAAACCTATTGAAAGTTAGCTTAATAAATTAAGTACTTATGTAGTTTTTATATTTTTTCCTCAACAATTAAAACTTGTTACTATTGAAATTTGTTATGAAAATTTAAATCTCTGCTTTAATTTGGAAAGTTAAATTGTTAAAATTTAAAGTTTTTGGTTCTTACTATATATAGTTTATTGTTGATATGAATAGTATTTATTCTTGAGTAACGAGACCCTACCTAAAAATAAGAGAAATTGTAAGAGGAATATTTTTTTTGTATTCTTCTTATTAAAATGTATTTTATTATACATAAATATTTCCATACGTTCTTTTTTAATTTAAGTATCAAATTTAATATAACTTTAATTATTATTTAACTTTTGTAATTATATAACGAAGTCTTCAGCTTCTTCAATAACCCCAAAAGAAACTAGTTCAGTCCTAGCCAACCCACCAAGTTAATGTCACAAACTCAATTATTCCTCTTGATTTAAGGTAACCAGTAAAGGTTTTATTGAGGTAATCGCAGCGAGGATCCTTTCACCTCCCCACCCAGATAGCGCCTCGTAAATACCTGCCTCACCTGAAGTGGTGCTTTACGTGTCGTAGTTAATGCGGATGCGGATTTTGATAAAAGATGCATTAGCTGAGTTGGTGAGATTTTTGACAAATAGAATGTACGAAAATGACAATAAGTTAAATTTACGATTATAGCAGAAAAAATATTTTAATTATATATTACAGACTATATGTTAATTATATTATTATAATTTTTGTAAAATCCTTTAGGTGGCTTAGTTCTAAGCTAAAATTCTAATGGCGCACACATATAGCGACGCGATTTAGATAAATACTAATTCTCAGGCAACCTTGATAACAGCTTCGAGTTAGATTATTAGAATAATTAATATCAACCAGCTGAACGATTAACAACTAAGCCTTAACTAACTAAACAAACACACAACAGCAAATAGCAACAGCGGCTTCGCCCGCTTACATTTATTGTTGTATTCAAGAAAAATTATACAAAATCTTTATATAAAATATGGCCTATGTGCTTTAAGGATATATAAGCTATATTACAAGAAAGTTTCATCTAAATCTATTCAGCATTTTTTTTGTTAAAATGAAAAAAAACATCCATCCTCACAAGCTTTCGCTTTTATAATATTAGTAGGATATCTTAGCTTAGTTCAAGTTATTTAAAACCTAAAAGTAAACTATAAAGAGATTTATGACAACGGACGAGGCGAACGAGGTATGCAGAGACCGTACCATTTGGCACTCCGTGCTCTCTGACTATCCCGCTAGGGATACAGCGTGAAGCTAAGTTAAGTGAAAAGTAAATAATTTCCTTCAAAAAATCATATCCTTGTATTATGTTGATATCACTTAAGAAAGACACACCCGCGTCTCAGTAACGACGCGCACGCCGCGCTATCTCTGCTCGTACATGGTAGAGTGTAGGCAGTTAAAGTGTGATTGCTCATAATCATGAGGAATGTTTGTTTGTTTACTTCATCAGGTCTTCAGGAATTGGGAATTATCTTTTAAATTTGTACTAGAGTGTATACGAGTATAGGTGTTGGGTTATTAAATATATTATATTATTTTTCATATAGGCCAGCCAGGGCCAACGATGGTTTACGTGACGGTTGTGGGTTCGATTTCCATGATAGAGCTTAGACTTATTGCTATTCTGGCTTTAAATTCCGATACTCAATTCGTAATGTTTCAAAAATTGTATGGAAAGTAAGGAACGATTTATCTTAGCACTGTTACATAATACGATTCAAATCGGCAATCATCGTTTGAATTAATACATTTTCGTAAGCTCTAGAATTTTATAAAATAACGAAAACACCAATCACTTCTAAAATACATAAAAGGTTTAAAGTATTAAGCTCTCGCGTAGTTCCTATATTTTAGTACATATGTTGGTAATTTGTTGGTCTCAGTTTGATAAATGGCTCTCTTTGCTGTATAACACACTACGTGACCTGTCAGCGGGCGCAATCAAATACTTGAATGTAACTGTATAAAACCCGTAGAAAAATGTTTCATACTAAAATAGAGATTAAAAAATCAGCTTCACGCTGTATCCCGCACACAGAGTAGGCAGATGCGTTGAGTTCCGCCGTACCGGCGTTCAGACCCGCCACTTAATACGCAATACCTCCAGAAATTGGTAGAAAGTGGGGAACGGAGTGTCTTAACATTAGACTTCCAGGTTCCGTCCAAGTTCCGAAGTAACAAAAAAACTCTTTAACACCACAACGTTGGAAATTCATTTCTAAGTTACAAAAATGCTGTATTAATAAAAAAACTTTCCTCCACTTCGGTTATTCAGCTTGAACTATACGAGTATATAGCAGGTATAAAAAAGTTTTGCATTAGCATTTAGCCTTACCCTTATTTAAGATTTATTCTAAGCAAAGGAAATCTTCGGAAACTTTCTTTTCATTCAATAAATTGACCTTTCTATGTATGTGTATGTACATATGTAAATGTTATTGACTTGTAAATTAAATTTGTATGTATATACATACTTAGGCTTATATATATAATTAGGCAATAAGTGTTAAATAGGGCCAAATTTGAAATTATTTAAAAAATAGGGAGGTCATCGTGACAGCTACGTCGTGGGTGTGGATTTGATTTCCATTCGGGGAAATGAGTTTTATTAATTTCAGCAACAATTTAATTAATAAATTTAAGAATTTTTTAAAATTATTTATTTACCTATTCACATTTAATTATTTCTGACAATGATACCTTTGAAACAGACTGGAGTGAGCATTTCATTTCCAAGGCGTTTTATTATTTTCATCATATTCATATTTGCCAACTCGATTTTAATTTTCTTTGTTATAGAGGAAAATACATTCATTCATAGGTAGTGCTTCTCGAGTTCTGTAAAAGATAAATAGTCTTTACCTATATCTTATTCGCTTCTCGTTTCCCTGCGTCATGCTGTGTTTATTACTTTCCCCTATTCGAGAGCAAATGACGAATTGATATTAACAGCCATTTTAAGGACTTTGTGCTAAACATTATATTTAATGTAAGTTTTTTTTTATTTTTGTATGGAATTATAGAAAAAATAGTGATAGAATTGATGCGGAATTTAACTCGACGCTGCAAAAAAATATAATAAAAAAACTTTTATAACCGCGAATTAGAATCTTATAACTCCTAAATGAATATTCTCCATCAAGCTATTATCAGAGGCCGTCGTGGCGCAGCGGCACAAGGGTGTGACTGTAACGCGACGGTTGTGGGTTCGATCCCCACTAGAGGAAGTGAAATATTTATTTACGTTGATATTTCCATTTCTTCGCTCTGGTGTCGAGGCAAAGCGCGGCGTCGAGTTCTGCCACTTAACACGCGATACCTCCAGAATTCGCCAGAAAGTGGGGAACGGAACTTAACACTGTGTTCCCTCTGCCTACCCTGCTGTGTGCGGGATACAGCGAGAAGCTGAATTTACTCCAATATTTCCACTAGAAATAAGCAATAACTGTTACTAAGTTAGAATTGAAAGTGACGTTCAATAATTGTATCGTCCTCGTTTAGTGCTTGAATAATTAAAGGAGCACTTCGATAGCGGTAAATGGTTTCTGGCCTGTGCTTTCTTGTAATACAATTTTCATAGAAAGGAGAGAGCTAGACTGTATAATGGTACTTAAATAGTACTAGTACTTATACTTACTAATATTATAAATATTATTATTATGATAGTTTTTGAGGAAATTAGTTTCACTTTCACGCAAAAACTAATGAACGGATTTAGACTAAACTTTACAGGAATTTAGCATATACATATATTGATATAGTGAAATCATTCATTCATCAATGTGGCAAAAAGTGGGCAGCAGAAGCGTGTTTGTAGGAATAGGGTATCTTAACATTAGGTTCCAGGTTACCCCATGGTTCCAGGACAAGATGTGAAGCTACAAAAGATCACACGTATTCAAATTCTAACACTCTAGACTATTTACCCTCTGGGTAAATTAGGGCGGAACCTAAATGCTAAGGAGGTCAAAACAAGTAAAGATTTGAACGAAAATTAAGTCTAAAAACATTGTACCGCACTTTGCAAATTAAAAATATTTATTGATATACCACTTATATACACTAACGTCCAAAAAGCTTTCGTTTCGATTTTATTTGATATTTTTAATGAAATTAAAAAAATAGAGAACGCCGAATGTATTGAACTCAAGTGATATTATTTTATTAGAAAAATATTAAATTATTTTGGTTCAAAATATATGACAACCTATTCTGGCTTTACCAAAGTGTAGAGTTCGATTTTTCAGAATAATATGTATTTATTAGGAAGCTTGCTTCAAGTTGTATCCCACTTGTAAAATGATAGGCAGAGGGAGCCTAGTAATAAGACACTCCGCTCACTATTTTCCGCTGAATTCTGGAGGCAATGCGTGAGTGGCGGATCTCACCGCGCTTGGCCTCAATACCAGAGCGAAGAAATGAAAATATTTATTATTTCCTTTACAAAAGTGGTAATTGAATCCACAACCAGGCTGGCCTCGAAAAAAAGAACATTAAAATAAAGTATAACACAACTTTTCCCAATATTTTATATACGAATTAACTGTAACACTATTTCATTTCTTATCTTATTACAGTGCTAAAGAAAACGTATTAAAAATCCATTACGCGGAGGTAATCTATAGAGAGTGAATGCTTTCACTGCCAATAGATTTTTAT
>JAEBDU010013188.1:319001-417983 GCA_016802625.1 Heliconius numata
TATCCTGTAAATGTCTACCTCCATTGACCACACACTGCTGAAGCCTTTCCCGGAAGTTGTCCATTACTCGTCGAGTCATATTCAGCGGAATAGCATTGATTTCTTCCGTGATTGCAGCCTTCAGTTCATCGATGGTTCGGGGACGATGCGTGTACACCTTTTCCTTCAGGTAACCCCAGAGAAAGAAATCGCAGGGGGTTAAATCAGGTGATCTCGGCGGCCACCCAACGTCACCTCGCAAAGAAATGAGATGACCGGGAAACATTTGTCGCAGGATTTCCATTGAACGCCTGGATGTATGGGCTGTAGCACCATCTTGTTGGAACCAGATGTTATCGTTGTCATGATTCTGCGTTAATTCCTCCAATTTCGGTTCCGATGTTGTCCCGACCAAGCCATTGCTCACACTAAAACTGCATGTCATGGCGCGTCTAATGACACCATCCCCACCCTTCTACTCCTTCCCTTCTTCGTGCAACGTCCTTCCAAAACCGGAAAGTTCAATATGACTCACCCTGTACCTTCTCAGTTCTCAGTTCCTTTTAATTCTATAAATTTTGAGAAACATTTTAACTATATCCAATACATTAGATCTCTAATTGGTTAAGGTATATCTTAAAAAAGCCTTCTTGAAAATCAAAAGAATATGTTTTTTAAGACACAAACTCCACTTACAAAAAATAAGAATATAAAAATGTATTTACGCCCCAAGCCGTACCACGCTCATATAATAAGTGACCTTAATTCTGTAGAGTATCTAATATTACTAACCATATTTTTTTCATAGTAATATCAAAGTTGAAAGATAAGAAAGATAAGATCTCAAGATAAGCTGAAGGCTTCTATTTTAATAACAATAACTTTAAACGAGGCATCAGATATACCAACTTATGTTGGAGAAACATAAGCTCCTGCTTGTATAAAGATAATTTTCCCCGTAAAAAGCCTTAAGATTTACACACTCAGTTTACATAATCTCTCTAAAGCTAAGGATTTAGAATAATAAAAAAGTAAAATAATAAAATTAAAACTAAATATATTCTTGCGAGTATTTGAACCAAGTCTAGGTAGATAAAAATCTATTTCATATATCCAAAGACGCTACAACGAAAAATAATTTGTAACAACTGTATAAGAATTTTGACGTACTCCGATACCATTAATCTAGGAAAAACCATTTCTCTTTTATATCTAATTAGTGCTTCCTAGTTTTTAGCTATCGAATCCCTAAACATAATTTTAAGAATAAATTTAAATCATAGCATCATCTTAGCAAAATATCACAACACTCTATCCATCCATCCGTCAGCCTTTTAACCTTTAAGTATGGACGTCGGGTCTGACAGACCAGACAGTTCTACGAATTCTACAAATCGGCCACTTCTCGGTGACCTCCGCCACTGAGTCTCTCAGTACCTTTCGTATTAGTGATAAAATGAATGTAGATAGCAGTGGTTGTGTCTCTGGGTGCAAAACACGTGAATATTTAACTTTTTAAACGGGGCCTGGGTCTGTCAGACCCGACGTCCATGTTTCCCATACATGAATAATTTCAAAACGCCATATATTTTTATAATATTACAAAATATACTTTAATATTTTAATTGTATTATTTGTATTCAAATGTTTTTATTGTTATATATCATATATTATTTTGCTTTGTTTGTTATATATTTTAGTAATATAAATATTATTTACCTAAAAAAGATTAAATTTTTTTAGTTTTTATGATAAAATGGAAAAAAATGATCGACCTAGCACGTCAGGGACAAAAATATCGGTACTTTATAATCAACAACAAACAAAAGAATTGGACGACGACATTTTATAAAGAAAATAGCACTTTATCAAATAAAAAGACGCGTTTCGTGTACTAAACTACTCCAAGAATTGAGAATTACTTTGACTCGCGTTTCGCGATCTGATCTATCATTTATTGAACATAAAGCTAAAAAAATAGTTTTGGGTTCTTGAAAAACATGTAAACTTTGCCCCCAAAAGATATATAGAAACACAACACATACTTATGTTGACTGCAATCGTCCTGTTAGCCTACAATGTTGAAAGCCATTGTAAATCGATGTTCAATAATACCTTATCTTGAGGTGTTGTCAAAATTTTT
This sequence comes from Heliconius numata, assembly GCA_016802625.1. Taxonomy (NCBI): domain Eukaryota; kingdom Metazoa; phylum Arthropoda; class Insecta; order Lepidoptera; family Nymphalidae; genus Heliconius; species Heliconius numata. Next base: position 321,124 of record JAEBDU010013188.1, read on the forward strand.
ATTTTATAACATAAGATGTAATTTCTTTATTTTTTTTATTTCTTAGACTTTATATTTTGTTAAAAAAATATTTATTTTATTATCTGTCTTTTTTTTATAGTATTATTTTCTTAAGAGTCATCCCATGTGGCCAAAGACTGAAATTGTGACTTTAAGTTACTTAAATCGTTGTGATGCGTAAAGTATAATAAAAAGCGATTTTATTTATATTGATTTTGTTTGATTTGAGGCTATTCATGTAAACTAAAACATAAAATCGTCTTCTTCCTTTAAAAAACAGCCGGAATATGACCAATAAATACACTGGTCTGACAGACCCGACGTCCATATGTGTGTTATAAAAAAATCACGTCCATAGTTAAAGGTTAAAGTCCACTGCTGGACAAAGGCTTCCCCCAATGCTCGCCACTCCGTCCGGTCCTGCGCCCTTTGAATCCAGCGGGTTCCCGCTGTCTTCTTGAGGTCGTCGGTCCACCTGGTTGGAGTGCGGCCTGTACTCCACAACACTCAATATCTTCAAATCGGACGAAACGTGGTTTCGATTTTGAGTGTTGGTTACCTAAAGATAACTCAAAAAAAATATAATTTGTCAAAAGAATTCTTGTCTCGCTACGTTCAATTTTGTAAACATTTCTATATATTATTCTTGAAATAACTACAGTTTAATATAAAAATGAAATTATGGAAGTTTTATTAAATACCACAACAACCCACACTCAACGAAAACTAATACTAATGTAATGTAATATCCATCCTTAAACTAGATATTTCAGGATCGTCTGTTCATTACATAAATTCTTTCCATGGGTATTTCACCTCTTGTAAGGCAGGTCTCATATTTCATATTTTCTGGAGGTCTTGTTAGATATTATACACAGCTCTTTTAATAAAAACATTCTGAGTATAATAGATAAGGCCTAAACAATATTTATTAAGAAGTGTCTGCCTGATATAAATAATAGTTATGGGTTCGATCCGAAATCAAAGGAGTTAATTATTTTTACTTTCTTGGTGTGCTGGGTTCTTCCATTTACTCTCATACTTTGTTATAGGATCCTCTATTTATTAAAAAAAATGTGATAAAAATTTAAATTTTATAATATCAAAATTTTCTCATTACTCAATTTTACAATAATTCGACTATTCCATACATACATAATTTATTTCCTCAGTACGGTAACAAATCATGTACTACTTTAGATTATGTCTAAGTAATTTTTTGGCAGGCAGAGGGAACCTAATGTTAAGACACTCCGTTCCCCACTTTCTGCTGAATTCTGGAGGCATTGCGTGTTGAGTGGCAGAATTCAACGCCGCGCTTTGCCTCGACAGCAGAACGAAGAAATGGAAATATAAACGTAAATAAATATATCACTTCCTCGAGTGGGGATCGAACCCACAGGCGTCGCGTTACAGTCACACCCTTGTGCCGCTGCGCCACGATGGTCTAAGTAAATTATTGCTACAAATACTAATATGTCCTAAAATATTTGAATTTGAACCACGATCAACTAATGTCACTATTTTTCAAGATGGCACTGGATATATTATCTATCTATATTAAAGGTTCAAAATACAAAATCCTCTTCAGCACACGAGTACCTGCAATAGAAGCGAGGTGCCAGAATTTATAGCTCCAATATTTCGAAGACCACGTAAAATAAATTCCCTTTCAGACATTGTTTTCTAATCTATTTTTCTGAAATGTCCCCAATTGGGGATAACCAATTTATAATAATAGAATCAACGTTTTTTCTTTACATTGTTTTTCGTTTTCATTCCTTGTTATCCATCCTATCCTATATCTTATAAAACAAAGTCGCTTTTCGTGTCTGTCTGAACTTTCTAACTCTTCTTCTTCTAAACCACCCAACGGATTTTTATGCGGTTTTCACCATTAGGTCAAGTATTTCTCAGGGAAGGTTAATATATAGTTTATTATTTGTACATTCTTATGTAAATTAACATAAATACGATAAATGTGTCTAAAGTCCTACCCGTTGAGACACTTTCGCGCATGCGCTGCTTTAATAGTAAGTACTACATGAAAATAATGTACTGGAGTATTGTTCCTCTTAATAAGATCTACAAAAAAGTCCGCGACAGCATATTTTTATCTTTTAAGGATAACGTGTAGTGATCATATTTCTGTCTAAAAATAGTAATTTTAATATATTTTTTATTGTGAGGGATATTTTTCCATAATTGTATTAATCCTTATCCTTTAAAATACTTTATTAATTTTCTACGTTAAACGAAGATAACATTTGCTTTTTACAGTATTTCGAAATTCGAATAGTTTTACAGAAAAACGCATTTAATTGTTGACACATCACGCCATTCACACATCAGCTGTATGTTACTCAAGTTTCACTTATCCCTTACTCTCAGCATATAAATAAGTATATTAGTTACGTTGGCCATTTAATGTAGATCAAAACTGTCTTTTACTGTTTTTCATTTTAATAAGTACTTTAGAAGTTGTTACAATATCAAAAAAATCCTTGCTGCAAAACGGCTCGCCACTCGCCATGCGTCCGCCGCGCCCGCCTGCCTTACACGCATCAGTGGTTCAGTGGTAGAATGCTCGCCTGCCACGCGGGCGGCCCGAGTTCAATTCCCGGCCGATGCATTCTATTTATTTTCCTCACAGGCAGCCACGTAGTGCTTGCTTTTCATCAGGGACAGAATACCCTCTTCAGCAATAACCACAAGCTTGAAAAAAAAAAGCCGCCTGTCTCTATAGCAACGAAGATTTAATGCGTTTGCACGTATTGGATAATTGGAGTTGAATGTATTATTTCAGCGCGATATATTTGGTTTCATATTTTTTGTAGTAGTTAATAGTAGGTAGGCTTTTGTTTATAATTTCTTCTGTTTAAAAATAGTCATTTAACTGCCTAAAAATAGTCATTTAAATATATTTTAATAAGTACTTGAAAAGATTAGTAGCATAGATTTAAAATTACGGTACCTACTAAAAAATCCTTGACGAGTAAAACAATTGGAAAATCCTTATTAAAACTACGAAAATGCGGGTTGCATTAGAGTTTAATTAATTTTCACATTATTTTAATTGCTTTGCAAACATACATTATATGAATAATCCAGTAGTAAAAGCGGGCGAAGCCGCAAGGGGGTCGCTAGTTAAGTTATAAATATTAGGAACAAAAGAAAAATAGTGGAAAAAAAAGTAGTGAAATGGGGACGAAATGTCTTGACATTAGGTTCCGTGGTTCCCTCTGCCGTCTTTGCTATATTTGGGATACAGCGTGTAGGTATAAAAATAAAATTTAAAAATTATATAAAATGTAAACATACAGATAAACGAAAATACTAATATAACATAGTCGATTTTAGTGTAGAAGTCAGCAAAACTAGAAGTATTTTGGACTTCAACTTAAGCTTCAACCAACGATTCAATCCGTAACAGAGTGCCTCGATCCATCAATGCCTTCGCAAACGAGATCGCTTTTTCAACATATCGTTAATAGGTTTAATTATTGTAACAAATATAATTGGACGTCATGTTTAATATATGGGGCGTGGTGCAAAGACACAGCATCTTACTTGTAGATGGATAGTCATGGGTGCGATTCCCAGTTGGGAAAATTCTTAACACTAAATCTCCTTTTCCAACGTTGCTCTCTTTGAGACGTTTTTATAAGTCTTTTCAAGAGGAGAGTTGGATTCGTTTTGTAGGAACCAAGGACTGGTAGACGTGGGCCATAGTATTACCTACTAGAACCACAAGGTTCTCCTCGATCTCCATTGGCCAGTGCTTCGGATGCCAAATGATTCTGCCGTAAAATCCGCCGGCGGTACCTAAGCACTTTTTCTTTATTAATCATTAATTTAAAAAGTACATTTAAACTATCTATGGTCACTGTTCTAAGTGCAGAAATAATTAATTTATGGTTAGTATGAGATTTATAGAATGCTCTCGTTAATTAACAGTACCTCGATGTAGTTTACTATCTATAATAACAATTTTGGCATCAAATTTATGACCGCTAAGGGAATACAGCTTTACAGAGCAAGCGTATAGTAATTATATAGTCTTTACTTAAGTTAAAATTACATTATGCTGAAATTTCTGCAATACGGATGAAAGTTCAAATGCCAGTTTTCTCTAAATTTCAACGTAGCGGGACGGGTAAGCCATACGTTCTCATCGAAATTCTTATGCGCTTGTTACAATTTATTTATATTGTTAGCATCACTGTAGGGAGATTTTTTACAAATTTCCGTTATCCAAAGATTGCTAAGAATTTTCGTCTGGTAAGAAAGAATGATATATTTTAATAAATATTTTTAAAATTGACGGTTTGAAATAATCAATACGTTAATTTCTTCCCTTCTTCTTCCTCCCAGTCTTTTCTTAGTTTGTTCCATGTTATGGCGGTTCGTGGTTTTCGTGGAGCGACTGCCGTCTGACCTCCAAAACCCCCTTGTGGGGAAAAACCGAGGGGAGAGGAAAATAGAAGGGTAGAATAGGTAAAGGAAGGAGGGAGCTAAAGAAAGGAGGAGGGGAGGGGGAGGAAGGACACCATTCTTACGGACTGGATGAGGATATAAGAGTGGCGGCTGGAGGATCCGGGGTCGCGGTCCCGTATGCCCACAAACCAATATCGGATAGATATTAGTCTGGACACCCTCTGGACATAATCAATTCTGTGGACATAGTCAATTTCTTCCCTAATAATAGTAATTTTGAAGTTCAAACATTTGTAAGTTATTATTAGGCGATATCAACAGCTGGATTTCAGTAAATCCCGTACGACAACAGTTCGTTCATTTCATAGGTGATTGATTATTTTATCAGTTTTTAAAGGATCTCGATCCAATTAGATTTCCAATAGTTCGATGGATATTTCATCGTCATTGGAAATGGGATTGTTTTAAATTGATTAAAAGTTATTGTACGTTTCGAATTTGGTAGACACTACAGTGTATTATTGTAACAAACTTTAATACAATTTTTTCTTCTTTTTGCTCACAGCAGTGTACACAGAGGGAACTTAGTGTTAAGAGATTCCGTTCTCCATTTCCATCGAATTCTGGAGGCGTTGCAAAGTGAGTGGCGGTGCTCAACGCCATACTGCTGAGCTTAAATTAGATTTAAAAATAACAATAAGTCTTACAATGTCTATATTATAGCGAAAAACCTATAAAAACTTGTATAATAAATCCACATGGTATAGGTACTGTCCAGTAGGGGCCGCCTCGTTCATTAGAAACCTGCATCCAACAACCCTTTGTAACTAAACACAAATAGAATTAACTAAAACGTAGCTACTACGTGTTCCAAATACTAGATGATGAGCTAAGCTGAATGATGTCATATATGACAACTCATGTTCGCCAGAATTTATTTTTTTATTCAGTTGTATTCTGAATATACTACTAATTAATGGGGATAAGAGGATCCTATAGGATCTTAGAAAAGGGGGAAACTAGTGTTGTGACACTGGAATACCCCCTTTTCGCCCAATTGTCAAAACATTTCGTATTGAATGACCGAGCTCAATCTCGAGATTTGCATACCATAAGCTAAAGTAACTTAAATACAATCATTCAAGTTTACATTTTAACACTTAGTTGTGCTAGGGATCGACCATATAACTGTCACTTACACTCAGACGCTGTGCGACTGCCTCATAATGACCTTCTACTTACATTTGAATAACAATTTATGTTGAAAACAGATTGAAAGTTGAAAACAGAAGTGTCTTAATGGGAACGGATTGTGCTAACACTAGTTCCCCAGGTTCCCTCTGCCCACGCTGCCATATGCGGGATAGAGCGTGAAGGTACTAAAAGAAAGGAATATAATAGTACAGTTAAAATAACACTACATTTGTACGAAACAATTGTATGACGTGACCCGGACTTTTCCGCGAAACATAAAAAGTTTAACAATATGTGTCGTATTCCAGTGACGACGACAATGGGGCCGGCAGTGCTTCGGAAACGACGGCCGCTTGCTCCGTCCCCATACGGGTACCTACTAGGTAGCTGGCCAGCATTTCAAACGTATTGTTCAATTGAAATTTCTCTTTTCATACATTAACATTATTGAACGTGTGAATGTAAAACGACAGGTTGTGAATTCGATTCCCATTTTCATACCTTCGCTGTGGTGACGAGGTAAAGGGTGGCGTTTAATTCCGTCACTCACACGCAATGTGTCCAGAATTCGACGGATAAAATGAAACGGAGTGTCCCTAATACTCCGTTCGCTGTGCGGCATGCAGCGTACAAAAATGTTGTAGTGGAGTTAAACCACGTATGTCATATTTATGCGTTACGGTTCTCTAAAGTGAAAAATACTTACTGAAAAATACTTCTAATAAATAATAATATCTTTTTTAATCATTTTTGTTAACAAAGTACTTATACTTTATGTGAAACAATTAAAATCGACTTCCACCTGATCCCTAATAAAACTCTCGTCAAACTACGAGTATCTTTGAAGTATATTCTTTTCAATAAAAAAAGAATCATCGAAATCGATTGGCGTAATACGTTCGTCTATCGCGGACATACTTAATGCAAATTTAAGACTTATGTTATTTTCTCATGGATAACAATGTCAAAAAAGGACCAAATTAAAATGTATTTCCATTTTTGTTCCACGGGAGATTGAGACTGAGATAACAAATATAAAAAAAGACGATCGAAATGATAACCTCCTCCTTACAGAAGTCGATTAAGAATCGGACCAGTAGTTAAAGAGCAACAAGGACTCTGCCAAAACGAATTTTTTAAAATTAAAATTTTGCTAGTTTTATTTGAGGAGTGACAGTTACCTGTCACTCGAGTGGCGAAGCTGTGTCGTCCGTGGTACTTTAATAGAATGAAGCAAAACTGCCACAGGTCGATCTAATTTTGTTCCTATTCACCCGTCTATTCCCATTACCACGCCATTCATCTACTCGAATAAATTGGTAAATTTCGTTGCATCTTAAATAAACTTGAATGAACCCAAATAAACTCCTTTATTTAGGTTCCTTTATTTATGCCTTCTACTTGTGAAATGAAAACGCTATCTTGTATTGTAATTAAATTCATGGCGGACAAAAATGTTAATTAGTCGAGTTATTTTGTTGGTGTTGTTCCTTTGTGTACTTTCTTAGTATTTTGAAATAGGAGAATCTAAAATATTTTTAGAAAACGCAGCAGGATTTTATATGTTTTCTAAAAGTATTTTTCTTTCCTACGTGTGGAATAACATTTAAAAAATGTAAAAAAAATAGAAAAATCTAATTTTTACTTACTTTGAATGGTTTGAACGGGCCTGGAATTAGAGAATTACCAGGTTGTTAGTCCAATGCCTTGACAATGCTGGCAACGTGGTATTAGTACGTGATAGCTACAAAAATCCATAATCTATAATTATTTTATATAAAAAAGCTAAAAAAATCTATAATTAAATAAATTCAGTATTTCATTATTCTCATTTTCTAAGAAAAAGAGAAGGAGAGAAAATGTCATTAATACAACCATTTGTATACAGGCTTGGACATGATTCCAGCTTCAGGTTTTACCCCTTACATCACTATAAGCCAAAGAAGTCAAGTCCTTCAAGTGTCAAGACCTTCACTTTCCGCTCCAGTTTGAGTGGCGGAACTAAACACCGCAGATTATGGTTTTAACGTCCTAATATATTTTTCTTATACTCGTTTTAACACTCATTGCGCAATTCAACTTTATCATCCACTTGTATTTCTATTTCCTTTTTACGGTAATATTTTAAATGGAATACCGAAAACGGAAATTTACCCTTTTTTGGAGCATTACGGTGGAGACGCAGGAATTCGAGACTAATGGATTCGTGTTATGTTCACGTGCAATATTTACAATTCATTTTGTTTGTTTCCTTTTTTTTTAATAAAGTAATGTCCGCAATAACTACAGGTGAGCTTATGTGTATTTTAACGCTTTAGAATAGGTAAAGAAATTCACGCTTTAAATATCTTTTTTTTGCTTCACGCTATATTCCGCATATAACAGGGTAGGCAGACGGAACCTATTGTTAAAACACTCCGTTATCTATTATCCGCCGAAATCTGGAGGCAATGTGTGTTCAGTTGTGGAACCTAACGCCGAGAACTTAACGTCTTTACTGTTTACCGAGTGGGAATCGAACCCACAACCATCAAGTTAGTGTCACATCCTTATGCTCCTGCGCCACGACGCTTCTAACACTCTTTAGAATAAGAAATACACACTAAGTAAGAAACTCCACTTTTGAAACAAAATAATATTCAAAACAAGGAACTGTAGTAACACAGTATAATGCAACCATTTACGTGGTATCTACCACCAGATCTCCACGGCCCCGACTCCCGGCTACCAGCTCGGGATATCGCGATTGTCTCGCGCCCGTAAGATTGAATGTTATCTGAAGGACTATCTTAAGCTGTGTATTTGTAGTTGGTACTTTAAACAAGTGTGCTTATTCTGAAAACGGAGAACCAAATAAAAATAATAATCTATTCTATATCTATATATATATATATATATATATATATATATATATAAAATCGAAAGGTCACTCACTCATCACGAAATCTCAGAAACTACAAGTGCTAGGAATCTCAAATTTTGCATATAAGTTATTTATAGGACGTAGGTGCTCGCTAAGACGGGAATTCGCAATATTCGACTCTCTGGAACTCCACACGCAGTGTCTCGGAAATTGGACAACGGAGTGTCTTAACACTAGGTTATTCTGTTAAACGTATATAGCGTGATCCTAAAAAATGTATTTCTGAGTAAATGAAACATAACTCACAAAAGATCTATCAATAAATGTTATATCAATTACAATACAAACTAGAACATTATAAATACTACGAGTATATTTATATGCTAATCGGAAAACTATTAAATATCCATGACTCATCCTAGATGAATGTTGACAGTGAACTTCACTGAATAATCTACTCATTTGTCATCAAGTTGTAGGAATCTGATTGCCATCAGGTTGCCATCTTCTTGGTACTTTTTCATTTTTAGGGGTACCTATAAAAGAACCCTTATAAGATCACTTTTTTGCTCGTCTGTCCGTTTTTCAAGAACATTTTTCCCAAGATCACTTGGAGGTATCCAGATGAAGTTAATATCAAATATTTTGGATCTATGTTTTCTTGAAGCACAGTAAAAATCCATATTCTATGTCAACACAATCAAAATATACTAATATTTAATAATTTTATTACGAATTCGCTGAGTAATCAATTCTACAGGCTCCTAGACTACTACTAAACTGATTATGAGATTTGGCATGAATGGAGAATTTACAATACAAAAAGAAAAAAAATCCCAAAAGAGAAAATTTTAAGATATTTCATAGAAAAAAACATAACGAACTAATATTTATTGTTCATTTCATACATAATTAGTCATATGTTTATGGCAAACTTAAGTTTGTCAATTTTTTCGTTTATGAACAATCTTGAAATTGGTACTGAAGCCTCGATGGGCACATCCGAGTCGCACTTAACCTGCGTGTTGGGTAGCGAAACTCAACACACATCATTAAGTAAAAACCATACATAATTTCCTGTAAAAATAGCTGAAAATAATCACAACCAGAACATAAAACACCGGCATTTTGGTTCATCAAGTTTACCCAATTAAGCTCCTTCATTTGTGACATCCGCTCGAAATGAGCCCGAATTAAAATTAAAATCTACCAAAGGACATCCAACGGACTACCAATTTTGGGAACCGTTTGAATTAAAATCTTAATACTTCAAGTCTTATTAAAATAGCGAAATGAATTTTTGAGCACTCGCTAAGATATTCGCTTCTTTGGCTGATGTCAAAAACTTCTTACGAAATTAGATTTTGTATGTCGATTGAGTTAATACATTTAATTTCAATTAAATCTTCATATCTTCTAAGTTTTTTACATAGAAAATAAATCTGGCAAGGTACAAATAAAGTATCTACTGAAATTTTTGAATATAATTATATCGTAGTAAAATGACGTGTGGAATAACCTGGCTCGAATATAGTATTAAACATTTGTGTAAGTTATTGCTGTATTTAATTTCAATTTACGATTCTTAGATTGTCATTAAAAAGACGCGTATTTTAAAAAGGGAATATGGGAGGAGTAGTGTTAAGACACTCTTTTCACTACTTACCCCTAAAGTTTTATGTGTTGTGGAATCTTAATAATTTAAATATAATCATTCTACCAAGTGGGAATCAAACACACAACCAATGCTCTTATAATCAGACCACCGCAACCTCATATTTCATTAGTCTTACATAAACATTATAAATAATTATATTATAATATATATCTCTCCATAATAAAAAGAACAAAAATTTCCATATAACAGTGAGAAGCAACAAAACATAGTATATTTGAACAAATTGGGGTTCTTATGTAAAGTATTTTAACAATGACACTCTTCCCTGGAGGTGGACTCATGGACTTTTAGGATACAAAGACCTTTTCCACAATCATTGCTTCATAAAGGAGCTGTGCGGTTACCATATTTCCCCAGAGACACTGGCCGTCAAGCATCATTTATTTTGTTGTCTCTTATTAATACATGTTTTTTTATATGAAAAACTTAAGTTACCCTTTTTTATACTAGAAAAATAAACTTTCTAGAATGTCATTTCATTGCTAAACTATTGAAAGACGGAGAGCGTTATATCTTGCGAGACGTGAGGAATTGTCTCCTTTGTCACCTCCATTATTGAAATATGCGAGGAATACTGTTGGGACCTCAGTTGATCAGCTAGTGTTTCGTCGAGACAAATGGGGGACCATTTTTAAAGTAAAGTACCAGATGCTCTTGACAAATTTCGCCTAAATTTCTATACCATTTCGCTGTATAAGAGTGCCGTAGAGGCTAGCATGACGCGAAAGTCGTTTGTTTACTTTGCAAGCAATAAAGCTGGGACAAGACTTTTTTTAGTATTTTTATTAATAACTTCAAAAAATGTAATAGATGAAGATGAAAATGTAATGTAGAATAGAATATTTTAAATATACATATACAATTTTGAACACAGCCAGTATATTAAATATATCAGTGGTGAAAGTGTGAGTCTCTTTCATAGCTAACACTCCACCAAATACTAAAGCTAATGTATTAAAAGCTTAATAATAAATAAAAAGTACAAAAACACATATTTTTTCTTTGTAAAAATATTTATGATAACACTAAGTATATCGAACAAACCAAGTAATTGAAACTTGATTTACAATATCGGACACATGTTATAGTCGAAGGTACTCGTAACTTTGGAATTTCTGCAAATGCTCTAAAAGTAATTAGGAACAGCCATAAATCATCACCTAACTTGTACCAATATTGACAATCACCGAAGTGTGGTCTCGATCGTTTGTCAATGGTGCTGTGTGTACTCCAGCCTGACAAGGATGTTCTTAGGCTTTATCAAATTGTTAAGGACGGATAATAGTTGGATGTTATTTGGACTTTTCTTATTATGTAATATCGTTAGAAGTCGGAATAAAATAAGATCTGAACTATATAAATTTCCCAACTTTACGTTACGTATGTAATCTAGGTTTATTGTAAAAATATAGGCTTGAATTGAAATTTATGCAGATAAATGCAAATAAACTTAAAAGAAAACTAATAATTTTTTGTAACAAGCAAAATTCTATTATAGACAGAAAGACGTTTTTTAACATTCGTTCACTAAAAATATTAAAGAAACGACAACAAAAAACACACTATCAAACTTCAAAATAATATATCAGGCCTCGGTAATATAGACTGTAACAGTTCCATTGTTGTCACATAAGGTTCTGGAAAGAATTTTCTATGGACGATAAAGACCCTTGTGAAGTCCGTGCCTTTAGAAAGTACGTAATGTGCGGTTACCACATTTCCCTAAGGATATACTGAAGAAGAAATTTATGATTCTAAGGACACTTCCTTCTTGCCGACTTGGGCCCTTCTAAATCCGTTTTATTGTAAACATTTTTCTTTATGTAATATAAGCTTATTAAGCGTGTGTACCCGTTTCACTTGGCAACTATAGAAAATGCTATTTAATGTAAAAATCTTAACAGTATGGACCAACAAATGTAAGTACATGCTTTAAATATTACATATCTTGGAATTAATGTCGTTTTAGTTCTTCTTCTTCTTCCTAGCATTAATCCCGGCTATTACCAGGGTCTGCCTTCCTATTCAACCTACTTCACTTTGCACGGTCTTTTGCGTCCTCGGTGGTTAGTTAATGTCGTTTTAGTTATTGTCACATAATTTACTGATTTATATCAATTTGGCATAGCGTGAAAATTCTTACCTGTAAGTTTCACAATTTTATGAACGAACAGACGGACGACGGATGTACAAACGGGTTTTACCATATATATTCATACCTACTTGTATTAATTTAAAGTAGTAAGCACTAGCAAAGGATTATTTATCTTCATTCTAGGGATATCTCTAAAGTCCACACTGCCGAGTTGTTTCAGAAAAATATATCTAGAAATAAGCGAAATCTACGTTCTGTTTATTTCTGGATATATGAGTACCTTCTATGTACGTAGAGAGCGTTACATCTCTCGTACTGGTTAGTAGATTAGATACATTGGAATCTGACTATAAGTCATGTTTCATTACTTAAAAGTTGCAGTAACTTTAAATTTTAACTTAGAATTCCTTGAACGGCTTCTAAGGTGATGTCTGATATAGATGATATAAAGATAGATAAAAACAAAATTTTACTTATTTCTTTATATGCAATTCAAATATAATAAACGGATCACTGTGGCGCAGTGCAACAGCGTCTGACTATAAACTCTGGTTGTGGGTTTAATCCTCAGCTGGCAAAATGAATTATTATCATTTACCCACTATGGCACAGCGCGGCCTTAAGTTGTACAAAATTTGGGCAGAAAGTGGGGAATGGAGTGTATTAACACTAGATAACCTCCACCCTGCTAAACAACGCAAAGCGAATTCTTTTTTTCATGTTTATTATCACCTGTAAAATCGAAGTACAAAAGTCAATCCATTAAATACCTTTTACTAACTAGCTTCTGTAAATGGACTAGAATAGTATTGAAACAATTGAATACTACAGACTGTTAATCAGGTCACGGGATCTTTGAAACGTTACAAAGCTAATTGAAATATATTTATTTAATTACTATCCTACATTTGTCTATATTTTATGGTATTAAGAATTGGAATAGGTTTGTTTAAATTTTACGCTTGTAAAGTTTACGCTTGTTTTTGACATTTATTAAAGAGTTATTCCTCAATTAAGATAAAGCGAGATTTGAACCCGTCTCTCTTGGAAACTGTCCAAGCATCCTAACCACTAATGAACATATGGTCACAGGGATGGACGTTCAAATACCGTTTTTAAAAATGATATCTTCCATGTTAGGAAGTTGGCTTTGACCTTTGTTTATGACCTTCTAATAAAACTACATTTACACCGATTGGCCCTATATAGGGCCCAGGTTCGGCCACACATGGAGTACTGTTCTCATCTCTGGGCTGGTGCACCCCAGTATCAGCTTGACCCATTTGATCGCATACAACGTAGAGCTGTTCGAATCATTAAGGACCCAGTAAGCTGTGAAAGGCTTGACACTTTGGCTCTGCGTAGAGACGTCTCCTCGCTGTGCGTTCTCTATCGCATTTTTCATGGTGAGTGTTCTGAAGAACTCTTCGACCTGTTACCTGCCGCCGAATTTTCCAACCGCACAGTACGTCACAAACTTAAATACCATCCACACCACCTGGACACGTGGCACTCCACTACTGTGCGGTTTCGTAGAAATTTCCTTCCACGCGCCACCGAACTGTGGAATGGCCTACCCGCGGCAGTGTTTCCAGGTCGGTACGATATGGGTACCTTCAAAGAGCGCGTCTATCTCCACCTCAAAGGCCGGCAACGCACCTGTAGCTCCTCCAGTGCTGCACGGGGTCGTGGGCGGCGGTGATCATCATCAGGTGACCCGAACGCTCGTTTGCCTTGTCCTTTTTCCATAAAAAAAAAAAAAAAAAAAAATAGGTTCCTCTACGTTAACACCACTCACGTTACTTAGCTTGTACTGGAGTAACTAGGTTTGCACATAACTGAACTATGCTATTAATAGATAACAAAGTTCAAACTCAAGCTTAAATTACCGGAAGCTTAACGTGAATTACATGGAATATAGTTCAGAAGTTAAAGATGTATAAAAGATTAACTTCTTTTAACCAACGACAAGAAAATGGAGATTATCAGTCATGTTTTTGAGTGGGAATCGAACCCACAACCGTCGCGTTACAGTCACCTTAGTGTTCCTGCGCCCATTTCCGATTTCTCATAAATTAAAAGTATCATGTAGCAATATTATTATAATATTTTATGATTTGAATGTAGGTTTTTTATCTTCACGCATATAGGAGGTCAGGCAGAGGGAACCTCGGAATCTAGCATTAAGACACTCTGTCCCCATTAAAACACTTCCGTTACCCATGGATTTCCACTCTCACTCGGGGAAATGCGACATTCGCAAAGTGGTATGTGCTCAACTGGCACGTTCGGAACGCCATTATAAAAGAACCATACCATACTAAAATAATTCTGTGAAACAGTTTCAAAAGTAGCAACGGTTCTAATATTTAAGTGTATATATACATGGTGTACCGCGAATCCACATCCACGATAGCAAAAACAAAACCGGATGTTATTTTCTAAACAAAATATTTATACGCCGCCGTCGGGACATCGCGAATTTGAATTGCAAATATCCTGCGGGTGCCTTTTTTTACTTCCTCGTATACAGATGTTCGCAATAGCTATGCGTGATTAATACTAAATACATTTTGTCCATAATACTTGTGTTATATATTAAATTAATTGTGCTGGAACAGCTGGTTTTTTCGCTTTTATTCCGTTATTTTTCGAATTGACTCCCATTTTTATTATACTTATTTTAGAATTTGTTGCTTCAAACTTCAAGCTTTTTTCCACGTAACTGAGTAAACAGTGGAAGCTTAGTGTTGAGACACTCTGTTCCCAACTTTGCGCATTCAAAACATTTTTCAATACATTGCCTGTTAATTGGTGGAAGTCAACCTTGAACTTTGTTTGCCAGTATATGGAAATTCAAATTCAAATTCAAATTCAAAATATTCTTTATTCAAATAGACTTATAACAAGCACTTTTGAATCGTCGAATGAACATATGAACAAAAAGCTACCACCGGTTCGGAAGGCAGTTCTGCTGAGAAGAGCCGGCAAGAAACTCAACAGTTGCTCTTTTCCAAATCGATGGTACAATCTATTACATTTGCTGGCAGCTATCCTACATTACATTCAATGGACATTAATTCCATACATGTTTGTCCTCTAAATATTCTTGAACGGTGTAATAAGCTTTAATTGTCAACATTTTTTTTACTGATATTTTAAATTTTGGAAGTGGCAAATCTAGAATACACTGTGGAGTTTTATTATATACACGTATGCTCAGACCCATAAAAGATTTATTAACTTTTTGGAGGCGAAAACTTGGAGTAACAATCTTATCTTTATTTCTCGTTCCTATCGTATGATTGTCACTATGTTTACTATGACAATGTATATTTTGTCGGACAAAGAGAATATTATAGTATATAAATTGGGAAGCAACTGTAAGAATACCTGCATCTTTGAAAACATCTCGCAGAGAATCTCGCGCTCTTAGTTTATAAATATATCTTACGGCTCTTTTTTGGAGGATAAATATAGAATTTATGTCTGAAGCACTGCCCCATAGCAGCATTCCATAAGATAAAATACTATGGAAATAGCTATAGTAGACTAGTCGGGCAGTTTCAACGTCCGTCATTTGTCTTACTTTTTTAATTGCAAACGCGGCAGAGCTGAGTTTATCCGCAAGTGTTTCCAGATGAGCATTCCACTGGAGTTTGGAATCTATAGTTACACCTAGGAAAATAGCTGATTCCGACAAATTGAGAGCTTCTCCTTTAATAAGTAGACTAAAATTATGTTTTTTAACATTTGGCAAAGCAAACTCAATGCATTTAGTTTTTTTAGCATTTAACATTAGATTATTAACATCAAACCAACGAAGAATATGCGATAATGCACTATTCACTTCGTCATAATTTATTTTGTTTCTGTCAACCTTAAATATTAAAGAGGTATCATCCGCGAAGAGTACAATATCACATAGGTTCTTCACGTAAAAAGGCAGATCGTTAATATAAATAAGAAATAAAAGGGGACCAAGAATAGATCCTTGTGGAACGCCCATCTTTAGAGGAGATCCAGATGATTTTACATTATTTATACTAACCTTCTGGATTCTTCGGTTTAGATATGAGGCAATAAGATCAAGGGCAGTATCCTGTATACCATAATGATATAGTTTTAATAACAGAGTTTCATGGTCTACACAATCAAAGGCTTTAGATAAATCACAAAACACTCCAATAGCATTTTGTGACTTCTCCCATGCGTCATAGATGTGCTTTAGGAGTGCAGCACCCGCATCCGTAGTGGACTTGCCTTTGGTGAAACCATATTGCTCACTATGGAAACAGTTGTTAATATTTAAGAAAATTGTGAGCTGATTGAACATTATTTTTTCGAATATTTTACTTAAGGATGGTAAAACAGAGATCGGTCTGTAATTTCCAGGCTCAGATCTATCTCCACTTTTGTAGAGCGGCACTATTTTGCTATATTTCATTAAATCAGGAAAAGTACCGGATTCTACACAATTGTTAAAAATTAGAGCTAGATAAGGAGCAATATTAGGTATAATTGTAGTAAGAACTTTAACAGACATGCCCCATAGATCACCAGTTTTCTTTAAATTAAGGCTTTTAAAAGTTTTGACAATTTCATATGGTGACACATTCTTAAACACAAAATTTTGTCTACAACTATTTACATGGGTTTTTAGTATTATTTCTGCTTCCGAAGGAGATGATGGCAGTGAACGTGTTACTTCGATAGGTATATCGGAAAAAAAATTTTGAAAAGTATTTGCCACTTTTAAATCTGAATTTAAGATCATATTATTAACTTTTAATTTAATAGGTTCACTAACAGCTCTAGATCTCCCAGTTACAGTAGTAATAGCATCCCATGTAGCTTTAATTTTATTATTAGAGTTCAAAATTTTTGCTCTTATATACATAGACTTAGCCTGGACACATACCTTTTTAAATATTTTTGAAAAATTTCTAACTTTTAACAAGAACGCCGGATCTTGATTCCACTGCCTCATATTATATAATTCGTATAGTTTGTTTCTGCTTCGATATATACCAACAGTTGCCCAGTCGCTAAAAGTTAACTTCGAGTTTTTATATATTTGTTTAACTTTAAAAATGTTATCAAACTCTGTAGAGAGTAAATTAAAAACTTTACAATATACCTGATTCGGATTTAACCCGGTTATTTCTAAGTTTGCTATTTTTTCACTTACTTTATTATTAAAAAGATTAATTTTATTTTCAGTAATTGGTCTAATTGATATTTGTTTACGTTCTGCGACTGTTTTATCTATTACCGAAAACATTTGACCACAATGATCCGAGCTTAGATTAGTAATAATTTGTTTTTCTACAGTCTCAAAATGACAAAAAACATTATCTATACAAGTAGCTGATGTATTCGTTATACGAGTTGCTTCAGAGAAAACATTAAACAAATTAAAAGATTTAAATAAGTTTAGAAGACGAAGGCTTAGTGATGTCACCTGTAGTATATAATAAAAATAATCTTCGTGTTTTAGTCCACCTATTTGTTTATATTTATTTGTTTATTTAGTTAGTAAGCTATTGCTACAACAATTTAGCTTATCATATTACTAAGCCTGTTTGTTTTAGTTGGCACCGACTTGAAACTATATATACTAGAGACTAACCAACACAAACTAGTAGTTCTTGAGATATGCGCGCTCAAGCAAACACATTTCAGTCAGCTTTATAATATTAAATCTATATTTATTTCAGAAACTTTCTATTAATCGAATCCACACCTATCGCACACTAGCTGCATGGCACCGTTCATTAAAATTTAAATAACTATTCATTTGTTTTAGAAACCAATAATTTGAATGGAATGCGAGGGTAGTTTACGAGCGGCTTACTTTTATTGCTCACACTTTTAACGGCCGGTCGTAAATGCGTTTTATGTATCTCTAGGGAACCTTAGGTAAGATGTTTCCAGGTAAATATACTTGTCAAAATTGGATTAACACTTCTACTGCGGTTTGAGGTTGAAATCGACCTCATAAAGACTTCACGCCCATACAGGGTATCTTACCAGCGTATAAAATATGAGGCCGAAAAAACCTTAACCACACCAGCTGATAGTTCTGAAAAATAGACCCGGCAGTGACCCTGTCACACTAGAGCTACTTAAGAATGTCTTCAATTAGAAACTTACTTTTTTCAATTAGCAATAACTAGCTTTTATCTCTAGCTTTATCCTGTGGGTACTTCGAAAGAACCAGGATTGCGAGTGTAAGATGAGTTTACCGCGTTTAAGCAATCTATGTCTTCGTTATAATTCTGGTACCTATAGATTTTATAGCTAGTATACGTGTTCGCAACTGTTCGATGATTTAACAATTACGTAACTTGAGCTTAACACGCAACGCATCTCGGCAGAAAGTGTCTTAATGAGAACGGAATGTCTTAACAGGTACCTACCCTGCCATGTACAGGATAGAGCGTCAAGCTATAAAAGAAATATCCAAATTCTATCAACTATAACAAAATATCTATCATTTTAATTCTTACATAATAGCAAAATTAAAAAATAAACATAAACACAACACATACAACACTCATCTCTAAGACCAAAGCGACGGCTAATGAGCACCAAAATTGCGAAACGAACCCTGCAGTGTCCCCTACAGAATTATGACGTCGTAAATTCGTCTCTTGTCATCGTCACTGGAGCGCGCCGTCGCACTATGGGACGCTTTCTATAAAAGCGTGCCAAAAATGGTCGAAACAAAAGTCATAATTTCAACGTTCTGTTGATTGTTCTATATACTAGAATAGACTATCTTATCAATACAACAAGATTTTTATTTTTGATAGCAGTTTAAAGTATCCAAAATGACCTTCAAACAATACACTTCGATATTTCCCTATTTTCAATACTGCATATAGCGATATTTAAGCGTTAGTTTCTTAATAAATTTCTATAGTAACTATATTTATGTTATACATTTTTATAAAGCTCATTGTTTTTTCTTTAAGAAAATATAATTAGTGTATAATAAAAACCTATATTTAAAAAGATATCTTAAAATTTTTAGAAGTGTTATATTTTAACATTTTCATATTTTCAATTGGAGTTTTCATTGTTGCCGCTGGCTGCCGCTGCCGAGAAAACTATATGTATGTATACAAGAACTATTCAAGAATTAGAGGAAAGAATAAAATTTTGCGCATATTTGCGCCATTTTGATTTAGAGCAAAAAAACCAAAATGTAGTAAAATGTCAATTTTTGATATTTCATGAATATTGCTTTTATTTTAAATAATTGGCGTCCTATTTAGTTCTTTTATGTTCTATAAGTAGAAAAAAACTATCAGAATGTTTATTTTAACATGGAAAATAATAATATGTCTATTTTTGAAAGAGCATATTTGTTTTGAAATATAACATTTTTTGTGGTCATTCCAACTACGAATATGATAAAATTATCATTTTTTATGTGAATAAACTATATTATGTGAATACAAAATAAAATATTTAATTAATTTGATGTGGTTTTGCACAAAAGACTTTTCTGGACAAGTATAAAAAGACCAATTATAACTAGTTGCTTTCACTAGAGTAACCGGACTTTTCCGCATTGTTTCTAATACTGTTAACTTATTAAAAGATATACATATATTTTGTGCAACATGAGTGAATTCGTTTGCAGTAGACGTAACTTATGTATTTTTATAATTGAAGAGAGAAATACTGTCTGTCTGTCTGAAATAGAAAACTTTTATAAGGAGAACTTCAAATTGTCGTCATCAGACGTACAAACTATAATGAACAACATTCAAAAAAATTTTTTATATAATTCTTCACACTATGTCACCAGGACTTGCCGTAAATGTCGAAAAATTAATACATAAGTGTATATTGATCGAATTGCGCAATTATATGTTATAAAATGTAACAAGTATTACATGCCTCCTTCGGTGCATAAAATTCTTATACATGGAGCTCAAATTATACAGTATTATGCGATTCTTCCTATTGGGCAACTTTCTGAAGACGCTCAGGAAGCAAGAAATAAGGATTACAAAAGTATCTAACGAACTATTTGACGAAGCTAAAGAACTTCTGCAAGTCACTGAATAAATTCCTTGTTTACGTCACTATTTTTATAAAAAATATTTTTATATTACATATGATACATCAGTTTTTTGTTTAACAGCCTAGATTCAGTATACTTAAGTTACTTTTAATGATTTAAAAATAATAATAATTTTTAAACATCTTAATATGCTCTTATTTATGACAATTTCTAACTTTGAAATTTTTTTATTAAATAACCCATGACTTTTATTAATATCTATTTTATGTCATTGATAGCAAATATATTCAAGTATATATATGCAAAATTTCAACACTTTGCGATGAAAACTGAATGAGTTACGGATTTTTGACACGAAGCGGGTCATTCCGTCCCACTGTGCGTCGCGTCGGCTTAATCCAACTAGATCCATGAAAACTTACGTGAGATATGTATTATAGTATATTTGGGAACCTGATATAACTGTTTAACTAATATTAGTACAGAATGTAAGTGAGACAGAATTTCTAACAGTATTACTATTGACAATCTGGAGTTGCAAACTAATACGGTGTACAAATACCACAACGATGTGCTTTAACTATGGGAATTTATGTCTTTGAATAATTAGTGAAGTCATATATTTTAGTGTTCAATGCGTGCTATATATGTATCTTTTTTTTATGGAAAAAGGACAAGGCAAACGAGCGTTCGGGTCACCTGATGATGATCACCACCGCCCACGACCCCGTGCAGCACCAGAGGAGCTACAGTTTACCAGAGTATCTTTCAAGTTTTAATGATAAATAAGTGTGTTTAGATTCACCCTGTACTCTGCATGTAGCTGGGTAAACAGAGGGAACTCAGTGTTAAAACACTCCGTCCCCCGTTATAATTGAGATAAACATTTGTATCTACATAATATATTGGTATGGACCATTTATTCTGTCAATATTTCGACACGTAACAATAGCTTATTCATGCTAAAGGAACGCATCATGGTCAGATATGGACGATATATGCACAATTCGAGCCACTGGGCTGAAATAAATTCCTGGCTTACACAGCCAATAACTCCCTCCACAGCTCCCAGCCGCACTGATTGCGCAAATATGTCTGCAAATATTCTGCCGCTTTAGATACTGAAATATTCTAAGTTTCATTGTATCAAATGTTAGACTTCAAGTGGGAAAACCTAAGGTATTTTCTTTTAAGTTGTTTTTTTTGAGTCAGCTTGGCTGTAAAGGCGATAGTTGTGGTTTCGATTCATACTCGTGGAAAGAACTTTGGTTTCCTCGCTGTAGTAATAAGTTAAAGCTCATCGTTGAGTTCCGTCACTCAACGTGCAATATCTCGAAAATTGGGCGATATGTAGGGAACGTAGTGTTTTTACAATAGGTTGTTATTTTGAATGAACCTTATAAAGATGTGAAGATTTCACTAATTTTGTTAGCGAATCTTTTTGCCCCAAAACACAAATGCAAACATTCTTAAGAAGAAACTCCACTAACTAAGATTTAAGAGGTAAACTTTTGTTTTCAACGAAGTTTCAAAGCAGGAAATGCTTACCTCAATTAATTGGCCAATTAGACGTGATGGCTTGTTGACCTGAAGACGGGTCGAAGGTAGGGAAGTAAGAGAAGGATTTTTAACAGTAACTTCCTGGAAAAAATACTTTTTTATGTAAATTAAGCTACTTTACCCATGAGGCGGGGCTGTGGCTCAGGTCATAAGGCTGCATGATTGTAAACGCGACGGTTATGGGTTTGATTCCCATTTGAAGGTATGAAATAATTAATATGTTCATTTATTAAATCTGGTGATGAGACAAAAAGCAGCGTTTAGTTCCGCTACATGATATAAGCTATAAGCCTTGAAACTCATTTTTGTTTCCACTATGCTTGTGCTTAGGAAAGTCATTGCTCGATACCAGAGCGAAGAAATGGAAATCGAACTCGTCCCTAATAACTTGCCGCGTTTACAATTACACACTTGAACCCCTACCCGATGAATGGCCTCACATTTATGTATTTCCCTATGTTATATATAATATTACATTGCATGTGCTATCTCCTGTAGTTAAATTACGTAAAGAAAATTCATTGTAAATTTCTTTATTACAATATCAACGTATCAATTAACAGGAGAATACTCTTTAATTATAAAACAGACTTATGAACCGGTTCCAATGAGAAGAGCTCGTCGTAGTCCGGGCACTTCTCCAAGCTCTTTGTAAAACAAGCCCTCTTCAAAATGCTTTAATACTCGCCTTCACTGCTTGGTAATATCGCCGCCTGTACAACTTATACAATATTAGCTTCCAGCTCGGGGCTTCGCCCGCTTGTTTATTTCCTCATTTTGACTAAAATTTGACACAGCTAGAGAATTCTCTAATTGTACAAATAAATGAAAAAATCCGAAAAGTGAATATTTTGTTTGTAGTTGGTTTGTAGTAGAATATGTTCGTACGGAAGCCTTGGTGGCGAGTCCGACTCGCACTTAACAGATTTTTATTTCAAGTTCCACTATCAAATACAATTACGTTATTTTCATAAAAAATATATGTAAAACATTTTAACGACGAAACAAAAGGAAAACAAGACAATAATTGCATATTATACCATACGCTGGAAACTAACGACTTTAGCGTGAGTACTTGTTATCTGCTACATACTATTTATTAGGAACTTCCTCTTGCGCCTTCAAGTTATGCTGCCACAAGACATAGCATGAACCTAACAACTTTGAATCTACTCGCATAGCTTAAAGTTAAATTATGATTAAATTTATTCATGTGAAATTGTCAAAAAATATTTCTTGAGAAAATAGCAAAAAATAAACAAATTCACCGTTTTATTGGCAAAACAGAGAAGGACGATAAAACCTTGTGTTGAGACTCTTCGATTTCCACTTTCTGATCCATTTTTGAGGAATTTCGAGTGGAATGGTGGAACTTAATCAACCACTCAACTCGCAATACTTCAAACATTTGACGAAAAATGGAAAAAGGGGAACGGAGAGTCGTAACACTGGGTTCCCCGTGCCTACCGTGGTATATACGGGATTTATCTTAGTGAAATGGTTATCTAACTGCTATTATCATAATATTTAACGTAGAATGGGCTATAATGCCTCACTGCAAACACCTGTTTGTTTCCATATGAAGATAAACGGTAGTTCAAATTACACTTTATATTTGTAGAAGCATTTACACATTTTGTATATTGCATTAATTTATGTATGTCCAAGAAAACACCTGCATACGTATATAATTCCATTATGAGACATATTTCGTTTAGCTTCACGCTGTATCCCGCACAGAGGGCGGTGATTCAAGGCCACCTCATAATTGTGTTGTGCCCACCCCTGTAATAGTAAAAAAAATATATATATAAAAAAAATAAGCCCTTTAATAGTTACTTAATTACTTATTTACTTAAAGTTCCACACGAGTCTACTTCAGCTCTAATGTCAAACCACATTACGTCGAAGACACGTAATGAAAATGTGAGAAATAAAATAAAAAGGGAAAATTCAATGCAGCTCGAGCGATTTCCAATCTGCCATAAACTTCATTTAAGACCTCCGTAATAGGGTTCCCGAGAAAAATTTTCCGCTCGATGCAGTTTACAAGAGTACTAATAAGCATTTTAGTTAAAAACTACAATTTTGGTCTTTTTTTTGGAAGAGCTTTTTTTTAGTAGGAGTAACAATCTTGATGTCGCTCAGTCTGGTAAAAAGACAAAGCGCGGCGTTAAGTACCGCCACTTAATACTTATTGGAAACAGAGTATCCTAACACTAAGCTTTCTTAACGTGAAATTTAAAAAATCTTGATATCAAAAATGCATTCCAGAATATACAAAAATTTCTTTTTTCTCCAATTTAGAGGCTTTTTTCTAAGTCAACGTCTACAATTATAACATCATGATATCCCTGCCACATATGCTCTGAAAGTAAATAATTAATTCATTTATTTTCTTTTAAAAACTAAATTTATAACATTAAATAAAGAAATGATTTTAAAAGAAAACCCAACTTTATAATAACTACTTTGTATGACAAACGACATTATAATATATGTATTAGGTAGACTTACAGTAAATCTATCGACTGAGCTGGCACACCGTGTTTCTCAAACTGAGTTTGAATAACGTTCACCAGAACATCCACCACATGATACAATTTCCTCAGCTCCACAGTGTATTGGGAAGTAATAGAATTGCAATTTAGAACAAGGTTTAATTAAAGTTGGTATGGCACTGATGAAGGTCACTTCCGTCGTTAGATTTTAGGTTATAAGCAATTGGTGATACTAGAGTGTAAGATGGACCAAAACTATTATCCAAATCTGAATATCATTAAATAATTCAAATTGAATACAACCCAGTTACTCTCCATTCTCTTTATAAATTTAATATAGCCAATGTACTATGAAACATTCAATGTAATGAACTCGAAAAGTTCTCCGCATCTCTCCACCCATTTATTCGCACCGAGCTCCCGGCGATGGTTTATAAATGAATGTAAACTTAAATTGCGACTACCATTGTTCGAGGACAAGCAAATTTACTCGTTGCAAATGAACGCCAAAGGAAAAGTTGAGTTGATATTTTTCTTATAAATATTTAGTGCTATAGCGTGAAGGGTTTAATGCAAGGTTTAATATAAGTTATTCTAAGTGATGGTGGTTAGGATGTAAGCTTATGCTTCACGCATTATCCCGCAAATAGCAGGATTTCGCTCTGGCGTCGAAGCGAAGTTCGGCGTTGAGTTTCGCCACTCAAAACGCAATGCCTCCAGAAGACGATGAAAAGAGGTAAGCGGAGAGTCTTAACATTAGGCTCCTCTCCGTCTCACCTGTTACATGCATGGAGATGAAAAATGCTTGCTGAAAAATGTTCCATCAGTTATTAAGTTTTTTTTTCAGCACTTTGTAAAGATTTCCGTAAGATAAAAAAGCTATTATGCATATCCCAGAATTCGATTTTCTTTATCAGTTTTCACCATCTTCGAGTTCTTCATATGTTAATTGAAAAAAGATGTAATATTTATATTTTTATTGTTAGCAGATTGAATTTGTCGTATTTATTTA
This sequence comes from Heliconius numata, assembly GCA_016802625.1. Taxonomy (NCBI): domain Eukaryota; kingdom Metazoa; phylum Arthropoda; class Insecta; order Lepidoptera; family Nymphalidae; genus Heliconius; species Heliconius numata. The sequence continues at coordinate 346,505 of JAEBDU010013188.1, forward strand.
TTGTACATCTTTAGAGTTCATTAGTTTTGTTTGACCGTGCGGTACCGGTACTTGCTTGTAAATGCTTGTCTTATTTAAATAAGTTAACTTAGAAACGAGACCTGAAAATTTCTTATTAATTTCAGCTTGACACATCCATGTGATTTCAAGATAAGACAGACAGACAAACAACAAAATGATCCTATAGCTCCTCAATTATAATTATAAAATGTGTATTTAATAGTATTAAAATATATAATTTACTGTATATTTTGTGAAATAAAGTAATTAAGTGTCATTTGTGTATAAAATAAGAAGAAGCACAAACAAACAAAGAAGAATACAAACGTTAAACTGTGTAACCGCCGTGAGCTATCGTCTGTCAGTGTGCTAACGGAATGACTTTTAAAATTTCTAAAACCCGGGGAGTATTTGTTTCTTAATTTTTTATATTCCCACAAATATCTTACTACACAAAACTCATTTTTACAGTGAGCTACGTCCCTTCTCACATTTTGGCACCGTTATTGTCTCACTTAGCTTGACAAGTTGGAAGCTTAGCTGCAGACATACATATTTGCCCCAGACAAATACACCAATACAAAAACTATACAGTACTCAATTATATATACACATTACTATAAGTTTATATCAATTTTAAATAATATTAAATTATAATTAACATGTAAATTGGCATCAAAATTTTATTGTATTAATTTATTATTTGCCTACCTACCAGTAATATAATAATTTCTAAAGTTGGCTAATAATTGCTCCCATTGTTAATATTTACTATTTTTATTTTTTCTAACTATTTTTTTTTTAAAAAAGTATTTTATTTATATCAATTTATTTATTTTCTTTTTACTTCTTATATATATAATAATAAATTTCCTCTTCTTTATTTCCTCATAGCCTATTGCTTTCCATTTTTCAGCATATTAATAATGGATAAGCAAATCATGACCCGCAAACCCTCTGCAAAGGACCTAGAAGGCAAACTGAAGCAAGCCTTACAAGAACTCAAATCTTCCCAAGACCTCTGTAAGCAGCTTCTTCAGGAACGTGAGGATAGTGAGGAGGAAATTGCCATTATTATAAAAAGAAACAAAGACTTGAAAAATGAACTCGCTGAATTGCATGCAAAAAATTTAGAAATAGTGGCACAGCGGGATCAACTACATAGTATCTTGGGTACATTCGACCAGTGCAGCAGTGAACATGAGAGGGCTCTGGACAGAATCACAGAGTTGGAAATTCAATTAGGGGAGGCCAATGACTCAATTCTGAAATTTAATACTCATGAGGCAAAAAAAGATTTTGAAAATACCTCATGTTTATATGATGAGCTGGTGGAATTTAACCCACAATTGAGTTCCTGCTTAAAACCAGTTTTAATTGATTTAACAAACGATGATTCACATGTTGAGCAAAATATTAAGTTTTCATCAAAAAATAAATTCAAGAAATATATTAAATTAAATAAATTTATTAAAAAAACTAGTAAACTTCTTAAATTAAAATTTCCGGCTAGGCAAATAAACGTATTAAATAATAGTAAATTAAAATTAATAAATAAACTTAAATCTTATAATAACAGATTGAATCAAAGCAGGTTTATGTATGACCGAGACACATTCCAGCTGCAAGATGAAATAAACAACTTAAATAGCTCCCTCAGAGCACTAAGTGAGAAATATGAATCCTCACAAAATCAAATTAAAGAACATATTTTAGCTGCAGGCGATTTGGTTGACCTTTGCAATTACAACATGGAGAGATTTGAATCACTAACAAATAAACATAGTTGTGGTTGTTCAGTTGTAGGTTCCACTGATTCAATTCCCTCGCAAGAAGCTGTGGGTGACTCGGCCATGCATAATTTACTCAATAAAAATAAGAAAAATAATTTACATATTGTCAATTCCTCCCGTTCCTCATCAAGAAATATTTTTGTTATATCTGATAAATTAGGTCAAGGCTTTGGGTCCCTACTTAGTCACCATTTCTCAAATTCAAATTCAGTATTGAATGCATGTTCGCCTGGAGCCAGTTACCAGTTTAACATTAAGAAAATTATGTCCATGAATTTAAATGAGCATAGTACTGTTGTACTATTACATGGTCATAGTTTGTCAGTGAGGAAACAAGATATTATAAAGAGTATAGAAAACTTGCTTGACTTACATAGTAAAACTAAATGTAAATTTATTATATGCTCTTTTCCATATTCTTCTTCCCTCACAGAAAAACAAAATAAATACATATACAACCTGAACTTGACATTATATAATACGACAGAACGTCATAGCGACGCATTATTTTATTTAGATTTAAATAAATTTATTTTTAATAGCTGTAAGTTGACAGAAGATACATTGTATCTACCTTTATATTTTAAGAAACAAATTGCTACTTTAGTAGCATATAATATACAAAACCCCGTTGTACATGGTATAACGAAGGAAATTAAATGTACTAATAATACTTCTATAAAGTATAATAATGTAAGTTCCAATTTAAACTAGACAATAAGACAACGCCTAGGTCATTTAAATTTAACATTGTACATCAGAATATGCAAGGCCTAGGAGGCAAAGAACTGGAACTAGAATTATTTCTAAAAAAATTTAATATACATATAATGTGTATAACTGAGCACTGGATCTCGAGATGTAACAATACAGTAAATATAGAAAACTATACATTGTCAAGTTCGTTCGTTAGAGAGAAGGCCATCCGCGGCGGTTCGCTTATATTAGTGAGAAATGATATACGTTGTAAACCGCGACCAGATATAGTAGCTCTCTCCGACGAACGCTCCATTGAATTGTCCTGCGTTGAATTCAATAGACATATTATAGTATGCGTGTATCGACCCCCCTCAGGTAGTTTTGAAGTATTTGAAGAAAAAATGGAGGATGTTTTGAATAATTTGAGTTCGAATAGTAAATTTTTAATCGTTTGCGGAGACTTTAATATAGATATACTACAGGCGACATCAATAAGCCTTCGTCTTTTAAACTTATTTAAATCTTTTAATTTGTTTAATATTTTCTCTGAACCAACTCGTATAACGAATACGTCCGCTACTTGTATAGATAATGTTTTTTGTCATTGTGAGACTGTAGAAAAACAAATTATTACTAATCTTAGCTCGGATCATTGTGGTCAAATGTTTTCGGTAATAGATAAAACAGTCGCAGAACGTAAACAAATATCAATTAGACCAATTACTGAAAATAAAATTAATCTTTTTAATAATAAAGTGAGTGAAAAAATTGCAAACTTAGAAATAACCGGATTAAATCCGAATCAGCTATATTGTAAAGTTTTTAATTTACTCACTACAGAGTTTGATAACATTTTTAAAGTTAAACAGATATATAAAAACTTGAAGTTAACTTTTAGCGACTGGGCAACTGTTGGTATATACCGAAGCAGAAATAAACTATATGAATTATATAATATGAGGCAATGGAAACAAGATCCAGCGTTCTTGTTAAAAGTTAGAAATTATTCAAAAATATTTAAAAAGGTATGTGTCCAGGCTAAGTCTATGCATATAAGAGCAAAAATTTTAAACTCTAATAATAAAATTAAAGCTACATGGGATGCTATCACTACTGTAACTGGGAGATTTAGAGCTGTCAGTGAACCTATTAAATTAAAAGTTAATAATATAATCTTAAATTCAGATTTAGAAGTGGCAAATACTTTCCAAAATTTTTTTTCTGATATATGTACTGAAGTAACACGTTCACTGCCATCATCTCCTTCGGAAGCAGAATTAATACTAAAAACCCATGTAAATAGTTGTAGACAAAATTTTGTGTTTAAGAATGTGTCACCAGATGAAATTGTCAAAACTTTTAAAAGCCTTAATTTAAAGAAAACTGGTGACTTATGGGGCATGTCTGTTAAAGTTTTTAATTCAATTATACCTAATATTGCTCCTTACCTTGCTTTAATTTTTAACAATTGTGTAGAATCCGGTACTTTTCCTGATTTAATGAAATATAGCAAAATAGTGCCGCTTTACAAAAGTGGAGATAGATCTGAGCCTGGAAATTACAGACCGATTTCTGTTTTGCCATCCTTAAGTAAAATATTTGAAAAAATAATGTTCAACCAGCTCACAATTTTCTTAAATATTAACAATTGTTTCCATAGTGAGCAATATGGTTTCACCAAAGGCAAGTCCACTACGGATGCGGGTGCCGCACTCCTAAAGCACGTTTATGACGCATGGGAGAGGTCACAAAATGCAATTGGAGTGTTTTGTGACTTATCCAAAGCCTTTGATTGCGTAGACCATGTAACTCTGTTGTTAAAACTAAAACATGATGGTATACAGGATACTGCCCTTGACCTTATTGCCTCATATCTAAACCAAAGAATCCAGACGGTTAGTATAAATAATGTAAAATCATCTGGATCTCCTCTAAAGATGGGCGTTCCACAAGGATCTATACTTGGTCCTCTTTTATTTCTTCTTTATATTAACGATCTGCCTTTTTATGTGAAGAACCTATGTGATATTGTACTTTTCGCGGATGATACCTCTTTAATATTTAAGGTTGACAGAAATATAATAAACTATGACGAAGTGAATAGTGCATTATCGCATATTCTTCGTTGGTTTGATGTTAATAATCTAATGTTAAATGCTAAAAAAACAAAATGCATCGAGTTTGCCTTACCAAATGTTAAAAAACATAATTTTAATGTAATAATTAAAGGAGAACCTCTTAATGTGTCGGAATCAGCTATTTTCTTAGGTGTTACTATAGATTCCAAACTCCAGTGGAACGCTCATCTGGAAGCACTTGCAGATAAACTCAGCTCTGCCGCGTTCGCAATTAAGAAAGTAAGACAAATGACGGACGTTGAAACTGCCCGACTAGTCTACTTTAGCTATTTCCATAGTATTTTATCTTATGGAATGCTGTTATGGGGCAGTGCTTCAGATATAAATTCAATATTTATTCTCCAAAAAAGAGCCGTAAGATATATTTATAATCTAAGAGCTCGAGATTCTCTGCGAGATGTTTTCAAAGATGCAGGTATTATTACAGTTGCTTCCCAATTTCTATACTATAATATTCTCTTTGTCCGACAAAATATACATTGTCATAGAAAAAATAGCGACAGTCATACGATAGAAACGAGAAATAAAGATAAGCTTGTTACACCAAGTTTTCGCCTCCAAAAAGTTAATAAATCCTTTATGGGTCTGAGTATACGTGTATATAATAAAATTCCGCAGTGTATTCTTAATTTGCCACTTCCAAAATTTAAAATGTCTGTAAAAAAATTTCTAACAAGTAAAGCTTATTATACTGTTCAAGAATATTTAGAGGATAAGCATGTATGGAATTAATGTCTATTGAATGTCAGGCAGGACAGCTGCCAGCTAATGTAATAGTAAATATACCACTGACTTTGAAAAGAGCAACTGTTGAGTTTCTTGCCGGCTCTTCTCAGCAGAACTGCCTTCCGAACCGGTGGTAGCTTTTTGTTGACATGTACATTCGACGATTCAAAAGTGCTTATAAAGTTTATTTGAATAAAGAATATTTTGAATTTGAATTTGAATATAAGGGTTCCGTTTTTTACCTTTTGATGTTAGGAACCCTAAAAACTAGTCAAATACAAATATAAAGTACTTCCGCTGTATTACCAGGGGAGAAAAAAGCAATTCAAAACCACGATAAAAGATACTTAGATAGTTTCGGTTTGCCGATACAAATTGAGTACATAAGGATATTGAGCTTCTATTGACATTGAAATTGGAATAAAATAGATCGTTTCTACGTATTCGTTTGATCTTTCCTAATAAAACGTTTTCGTGTGCAAAATAACAGGAAATGTAATAAAACTTAAGTTTTACGTCTTTGTATACGTTGAGCATTAAATGTAAGAGCTTACAGCTTGCTAAAAAAACAAAAAAATCTTTTTTATATTATATAGGCAGAGGGAATCTAAGAACCTAGTAGAAATTAAGACAATCCATTCCTATTAAAACGCTTTCGTTCCACAGTTTCCGTCAAATTTTGGATACATTGCCTGTCGAGTGGTACTTTTGCCTCGTTACTATAGTAAGGAAATGAAAATATGAAATATTTCACTTGCTCGAGTGGGAATCGAATCCACAACCAGTGTGTCGTGTACACACGCTTGTGCCCTATGCCACGATTAGCCTCTAAGCTTTTTTTTTTTAAAAAATAAATACTTTTGGATTAAACCTATATATTACAAAAGTAACTAATATTACTATACTGAAATTGAACAAAAATTACAAAAATATAAATTTACCTAGAGGTATTATATAACAAACTTGATATTACAAGTTAGTACAAATTATTAAATTTATTTATTTATTTATTTATTAAATTAAATTATTTTAAAGCAAAACTGCATGGAAAGGCCGAATTTCTTTAAAACATGTAAGTAAGGGTCATGATAAAAGATTGGATGCACTGTGACAAACCGATAGCACGTAATGCGAATGGAAAATAGTTGGATTCTCGAGATTGAACTGGACTATTGGAACGGAAGGCAGACTTCTTGGCGCCTGAAATATAAGCTCATATTGTAATAAGCTACGAAATTGAATGGTAATGTCATTTTTGTACTATGCTCGCATCTTTAGGAAATCTGACTTTAGTATTTTTGTTTCAGCTTCGTATGCAGAGTGAATTTAGTGTTATAATACTCCGTTCTCCATTTTCCGCCGAATGCTGGTGCGTGTTGAGTCTTCTTCTTCTTCTTCTTAATGTGCCTCTCCAACTAGTGAAGGTTGGCATTCCTTGATGTTCCTTAGCCATGACTTTCTTCTACCGCCGGTTTTCCTATTACCAGAAACTTTTCCCATTATTATAGCTTGCAGAAGTTTGTATCGATCATGTCTACATACATGCCCTAGATATGCAACTTTACGCTGTTTAACGGTTTGCAAAAGCTTACGTGTTTTGTGAGCTTTTCTCGTTGGTCTCTCATATATCGTTGAAATTTAGAAAATTCCTAAATATCCTTTTGTTCCATTGTTTATTTATTAAACGTTATTCGTTATGTCTGACCGGAAGCAGGCTTTTACAGAACAATCTTATTTATACCGATTTGAGCGCAATATCCGGGCGGCGCGGTGCGGGGCGCTACTGTCGCGGAAAAGATACAAAGTGCACTTTGGGGATGGAAATGGATTTCAAATTTATTTAACATTTTGAAAGCTGGTTGAATTTGTGAAGCGTAAAATAAAAATGTATGGATGGTTTAATTTTTTTTGTCAAAGATGTCGTACGACAAGAATTTGATTCGTTGAAAAGAAGAATCTTGTGGTGTTAAACATAATGTCAAAGATATTCGTTGTTTTCTTTTGAATGTCTTGTGTTCTTTTTTTTTATTTTGTGTATGGAAACACATACACATAGGCTATCGCTTCTGAAGTAATGGGATAGCATCATCATCGTTCCACCAGCTTTTTGACGCCCACTGCTACTCTTAAGCTTTCCCCAAAGATCTAATATACGTCTGTCTGTAATCAGAACATCTTAATGGGTACGGAGTATCTTAGATCTAGGTTCCCAGGTTCCCTATACCTAAACTGCTATGTGCGAAATACAGTGTGCTAAAAAATATTTAAAATTCTAATTAAAAAACATAACAATAAATTTAACTTTGCCATTTTAAAAACTTTCCCATAAACCATGGGATATGGGGGCTCATGTGTATATGTATTTTATTTTAGTAAATGACAAATCGTTTGATGTACATACATACATATATCTTGTTTGAAATATTACCTTTTGCATGGTATCTAGATGGCGCGTAACTCACTCTTGATTTAGAGGCATTGATCCGAGCCGATGTATGCTAATTTACTGTTTGAATATGAATTTCAAAAGTTTTACTTGTTAAACAATTTTTTTCATACTGTATGTAAATTTAAGAAAAACCGGTTAAGTGCGAGCCGGATTCGAGTTTCGATTTTTTTTCCTTTATTTGTATTGTAAGTTCTCACATTGTGCCATATTTCATAACTACGAGTATATGTCCATGGGAAGTGCCCTATAGACTTTGATTACGCGGTGCATTTCATACAAAGTTGTGTTGGAAATATCTCGCAACTCCCAAATCGAACTCCCTTCCCCACTTTCCGCTTATTTTTTAAGACATCGTGTGTTTTGCCACTCAGGCAAAACACTACGCCGCGCGTATCTCGACTCTTGTTGTTAGAGCGAGGAAATAAAAACTATGCTTTAAAGATAAATAGGAATCGAACCCACAATTCTTAACTTAGATAGAAAGTCATAACTTACGGTGCAAAAAAGCTGCCTAATTTAACGCTATTCAATACATAAACGTATGACACAGTTTGATTGCTTTTTATTCTTTTGATCCAAAAATACTAAAATATTCATTAAAAAATATCAATATTTATTTATCTACGAATTAGAAATTATACATTTTATTTTCCAAATATTATATAGTAAAATATTTCTTCTAATTTAAAATCTAAATATTTTATTGTATTATAGAAGAGCAAAAATGCGATTACAAAATCAAAATCTTATTAGGCAAGACAATAGGATGACAGTGTAGGACAAGTTTTAATTAAAGCCGGTACAGCGCTGCCAAGAAGCTACTCGTGTATTGCGTAACTTTCCCAATTTACGAATGTATGACCACTATTACTGAAAATGGGGAGGAAGAAAGAGAAGGATAGTATATTTTAAAGCTTTACGCTATTTTCCATTGTTAGCAGTGTAGGCAAAGGAAACCTGGGAACCTCATTCCTCCACGGGGAATCGAACCCACAACCGTTCGTATTCAATGTTCGACAATGGACTTTTTTTCATTAATAATGAAAAGTAATAAAATAATTTTATAGTAGCCTCCTTTGCATACATGTATTTCTAACTCACGTGTTCTCGTAATAAAAGGCGGGTTAAGTTAATTTAATTTTAACACCATATGCTTTTTATTATAGGTATCTTTTATTATAAAAAGGCCGTCATGGCGCAACTGCATAAGAGTGTAACTGTAACGCGACGGTTGTGGGTTTGATTCCTACTCGAGGAAGTGAAATATTTATTTACGTTTATATTTTCATTTCTTCGCTCTGGTGTCAACGCAAAGCGTGACTTTGAATTCTGCCACTCAACACGCAAAGCCTTCAGAATTCGGCAGAAAGTGGGGAACGGAGTGTCTTAACACTAGGTCCCCTCTGCCTACCTTGCTGTACTTACCTTGTGGGCAGGATACAGCGTGAAGCTGATTTTTTTTATTTATTGCAAAAAATACATTAGGTAATTACAGGGTGAGGAGCTCAGAGCAGAGCCTGGAACTTGACACTCAAATGTAGGTTTAAAGAGCCTCTCTAAATGCTCATTATCGCTTACCTCCACAATCTGACCTCTTCGCTCTCCGGACACCACTCAAATGATTCTATTGGTACTATTAATTTCCACAACTTCCTATATTCTTGGCCTTGGCTCGAAATATCTGTTTACTTTAAAAACACCATTAGTATTAAACGAATAAACAAAAATAAGAAAATCTATCATCAAAACTTAATATAAAGTATTCTTTTTCACTTCTTTGTATTTATAAAATAAGCTCTACAAAAATAAACCACCCGTCAGACCAACATTCGAGGAAACAAATTAGCAAAGTTTGTTACTTCTTCCTTCTGAATAAATTCCGCATTTATTTTCGCTTCGACTACTTCTAATGAATATCTCCTAAATTTCATTGATCATTGTTTAATTTCATAATGGGTAAATATTAAATGAAGCGAATGATTTTTGATGAAGCTATGATAGCTTCACGCTGTATCCCGCATTTAGCAGGTTAGGCCGAGCGGACACTCCGTTTCGCAAGGTTTACCCATTTTTCGTCTTCTTACCAAAAGCGGGGTAATAAAAATAATTTATTTTAATTTGAATAAATTAATTTCCTCGAGTGGAAATCGAACCCACAACAAACATGTTTATAATCAGATGCTGATCCACTGCCTCATCACGGCTTGATGTCTATGTTGGATTTCTTTCCTTTGTCTTTATATAGGCATGGGACATCTTATATATTATAATATAGGCTATTGAAAGACTATTAAAAGTAAAAATACTATAAAAAAGTGCTTTATTGCCAGAATCGAACTGAGGGTACACAGAAAAGATATTTAATTATCCAAACTGGAAAACGTTCATTTCAATGAAGATACTTGAATAAACTTCTAAATAACTGTAGTTAAAGGAGTAAAACTTTTGTTCCCAACAAAAGGAGCGCCGTTACTGAATTAATTGGTCAATAACAAAACATAATAAGAGATTTTCGCGATAAAGCCGATGTAAATAAGACTCATTTAAATTAATTGAGAAGGAAATGTAGGAGCTGTGGGGGAAGTTGTTGGTTGAAAGGAAGTTATAAGCAATTTATAATTAGAAACTTTTTTAAACTGTTGAACTTGAAATAAATAATAATATAATAGCCCAGTTCCATTCTATAATCCTAGTTTAGATTTCCACATTTTCCATAGTTCCTATGCATTAACCGGCGACCATTACCGGCAATTACCTGTGGTTGCCCAGAGATGGATCCCGGCTGATGCGTCACAGTAAAACATTTGAATATTCTCTAAAGGGCATCTACGTGTTGGACCTGACACAGGTCCAACACGCAAGCCTTCCAAAGGACCGGGTTCTTTTGAACCCGTGAATCTTTAAAGAGAAACATAATAATAATATAATAATTAATATTCGGGGAAAAATCATCAATAAAAAATGTACCAAGCAATTTAATTTCAAAGAAAGTTTTCCAATATTCAAATTGATATGAATATAGCTTGTCAGTTTGTATAAGTAGAATCTCTTATAAGAAATATGAATTCTATTGCGGTAATAACGCTTACTGTACTGCTATTTGCATTTACAAAGGATATTATTCGAAATGTTTTTATGTATTTGTTTGTTAGAATGCATCTGAGAAGGTTCAGAGCTATATGAATTTATATTGAAATAAAGAAGGTAGCATTGTCTTCCATGTACGAATTTAGGATTTTAGCTTTACGCTATATGTCGCATATAGCTGAAGCTGGGTTCTCCAGGTACCGCACAAATGTCAAGACTTTCCGTGCTGAGGAACTTAACGCCGTGAGCATAATACTGGACTCTTATAAGAAATATTTGGTAGCTGTCTTCTTGTATAAGGTTATTGTAAAATTAACTAAAAGTATATAATTAGCATAAAGTGCGGACCATGTGTCCCTAGCGAATGAAATAAATAATTAAAAAAGAACTAAGATCTGAGTAACAAAAGTTTAGTTTTAAGCAGAACACAATGTGTGGAATTTAGACGGAAAGCGGAGAACGGAGAATTCTGCCTATCCTACGAGAAGATAAAAAAAAAGTAAAAAGAAAAGCTTAAACAAACTACTTCCAAGATTACTAAAACAACGCAAAATTCTAACGAGATGTATACAAAGTTTGTAACCAGATCTTAGAGTCTAGTTAACTTGGTACTTACGGTTCCTGCATGTACTTCCCAAGTATTTTCTCTAGTAGGTACTTCTATCAGTTAACCTTTTAAATTACTTCACGCTGTTTCATGTGTAGAGGAAACGAGCTGTGTCGGAGGAAATGTATATTACGTACAAGCCGTCGTAGTGCAGGGGCACAGAGTGTGACTGGTTGTTGGTTCGATCCCCACTCGATGAAAGGAAATATTTTTTAAAATTTATTTATTAATATATATTTTATTTATATTAATTTATTTAGTGCGGCGTTGAGTTCCAACAATCAACACGTAATGGCTCTGAAATTAGGCAAAAAATTCCGTTCCCTGGAGTGTCTTAACACTAGGTTTCCTCTGCCTACTCTTTTGTATACAGGATACAGTGTGGAGCTGATTGGATTTGTTATTTTATTTTATTTTTCTGATTGGGTCTGGTAATGGGGCAAAGAGCGGATTTGAATCCCGCTACCCAACACACCAAGCCTCCAGAATTCGGCGGAAAATTGGGAACGGAAGTATCTTAATGGGATCCCTCTGCCTATCCTGCTACGTGCGGGTTTGAAGTGCCTACCCTGCTGGAAAGCGTGAAGGAAAATAAACATTTTCAAATATAAATAATATACTTCATACTAAACTCATATAACATAGTTTGTTATATCATTATGAGTGCCTAGTTGAACCTAATTACCGCTCGCAGCGGTATTTAATTAAATGCCTTACAGAAACCCGTGTAGTTTCCGCGTGACATTCCAGCACGCCACCGACATGTTGAGAAATTTAATCATCTTCACGCTGAATCCCGCACACGACAGGGTAGGCAGAGGAAACCTAGTTCTAAGACTCCATTTACCATTTTCGGCCAAATTCTAGAGCTGTTGAGTGGCGGAATTCAACGTCGCTCTTTGCATCGAGACCAGAGAGACTATTTCCTTGAATGGGGATCGAACCTACAACCAGTTTCATTTGGCCTTGTTATGTTGAGAAATCGTGAAACATAATTTAATAAAACATTTAACTCTTTCACAATACCCCCAAGAACGTTGTCTCGGGAATAAGAACGTCTTATAGCAATTTCGAAGTAAATTGTAGTACAATAATGAAATGGAAAATGGAATGGAATTTTCGTTTGTCTCGTTAGTCTACAGTTTTGTTATATTATTTCAAAAAGGTATAATTAGTGAATACACTGAATGTTAATCTGTTATGATAGAGTTGAGAGTGAGTGAACACTAAGACAACAGTCGTGGGTTCGATCTCAGTACGAGATTAATGTGTGTACGTCTATAATAAATCTGCAATAAATATACCTCACACCACTCTTTGCCACACTAGACTTAGGAATTGAATATACCTAACTTAATATTAAATTCCTTGAACTTTTTAAGAGAACTTAATTGAGATTTTTTTAAGAGAATTGAACCTATAATCAAAGCGCTTACAGCTGAACATTGTTGTATTGCGCCAAAGTAAGAAAAACCGGTTAAGTGTGAGTCGGACTCGCCCATTGAGGGTTCCGTACCAACTTCAGGATTGTTTTAATGTTTCTTTTATTTTATACCTTTATTTACATTGTAAGTCCTGTTGGTCCACCGAAAGTACTAAAGTACACTAAATACAGCTATATCGATTCATAACCGCTCGTATCTTTTGATTGCGTTGACTTAGCTTAGACCATAGGTTAGAATAATTCAGCTTGATACCTCAACGGAATCTGGAGAAAAATGGTCCGTGACAGACGGACAGACGACCAACAAAGTGATAATATAAGGGTGCCGTTTTTACCGTTTTTGAGGTACGGAACCCTAAAAATAATTAATATGCTAAAGCTCTCATCATAGGCCTAATTAAATACAAATACGTATTCGAGGAACTAATTATATCATTAATATTCATTTAATTGTCGGTGATTTCCAATGAAATCACAATTGGGCTTCAATTAATTTGAAGAAAAATAATGAATATTTTAGGGATTAATCTTTATGCAAATTGATTGAATCGAGTTGATTGTTTAAATGATAATTAACTGTTTAATTGAGCTGTCAGTGTAGGCATATATAATTGTGTTGATACTAAGCTCATTTTCAACACAAAGATAAAAGGCTGGCGAGGCGAGTCGTGGCGTTGGGGCATAAGTATGTGTAAACTCTAAACGCTACAGATTGTGGGTTCCATTCCTACTCGAGCAAATTAAACATTTAATATTTAAATTCTCTCGCTCTGGTGTCGAGGCAAAAGGCGTTGAGTTCCGCCACACAACAAGCAATGCCTCCAGAACTTCTCCATTCGGCGGAAAGGGAAGAACAGATTGACTCAACACTAGGGTCTCTCTGTGTACAGCTCTGATAAAGCGTGAAACTGAAAAAGAAGAAGAAATGAAGAGAAAAAGCTCCTTGGCATCCTACAGATTCACCGTACTCGTCTCGTTCCATGGATAGCAAGTAAAACCTAGGACTGGCTTCTCTAGTTTCACATACACTTGGGTCGTAAATTCTAGACGCTTTATATAATATAGCTATTTTTTAATCAATGTCTGACTTATTTTATCAATCAAAATTTGAACCTACTCCCCATTTTACATAATCCAAGCATACTCACGATGAAAAATACAATACATTAAAATATAATTTAAAAATTATATATTGCACCTAATTGAAAAGATCTTTTCTTTTCCAACTGTCGAGAAAATGAACGATATCGTAAATTATAGCGGTCTTCCGTGTAATGAATACAATAAAATGTAAAGTGATTTAGTACAGTTAACAGCGATTTACCGAGCAGTCGCTATGGAAATTATTATGGGTTATTCAATTTAAAGGTTATTTTAGGGTTTACCGTTTATGAAAATCGGAGAATTTGGCATAAAAATTGTCTTTCTTAGTCCATGTCTTTTATCTTTCTTTTTACTTTATATATGCTAAAGAAGGGAAAGCGGATCTTAAATAGTATTTTTTTTAAATAATAATAATAAGTTTTACTTATTATTGTTATATTTTCGAGGTCATTTAAATATTATTTGAACAGTGTGATTTTTGTGAGAGACTAAAAAGAGACAAGAATATTCCAATCCAACTAAATACAAAACAATAATAAAACAAAACAATCAAGCCAACAAATATTTCCTTTATAAATCGTCTATGCTCGGTATATTTCGCATTTCGCTAGTAAATATTTCCGTCCAGTCCACATTTACATTGAAGTCGGCAAGGCCAGGCAGACAATACTGCGGATGGCCTTAAATGGACCCATTCGAGGCAGTTGCTTTGACTGGAATTAGTCACATTTGCATGGTAGACTCGGTAGCGTCAAACGTTATCACTGGATAAAGCCTTTTATACACTGGGATTAGGGAATTGGTGAATTTAGGCTCAATATTTGTTGGATATGATAAGCTCTTTTGATTAAGTTTCACAATTATATTATTAAATAAAATTTTTAATTTGATATTTAAATATATTACTTATGAATATAAATGCCAAATATAAATATATATGTAATGATTCCAGAATTCGGCAGAAAGTGGGGAACGGAGTGTCTTAACACTAGAAGCGCCCCCGTCCCATTTTTGACCCAAACGCAAGTTTGATTGTATATAACTTTTTTATTTGTTAATTTATGTAGATGAATTTTTTTTACTATTACCAATTTTACACCTTTATATAATTAAAGATATAAATAATTTTATAGCAGTCATACTTTTTGAAAAAAAATTAGATTTACCTAGAACTGCCGCTGGGTCATTTTTGTCCCGCCATTATTATTTTGTTATTTGAGGGTATAATTTGACATATTTTCATGCCTCGGGGACGAGGTGGAGGTGAAAGGGCGATGCGGGGGCGGAAAAAAAATTGAATAGTAGGTTTAGCAGTCAATGCCTAAGTTTTTAGGGTTCTGTAGCTTTTAAGGAAAAAAAAAACCCTTATAAGATCATTTTTTTGTCCATCCGTCTGTCTGTGCCTTTATTTCAGGAATGCTTGGAGAAATCGAGTTGATATTCATATGAGTATATGAATATCAACTATATGACGATCTACAGTCCCTTAATTTCCTGAAAAAGCGCCCTTAAAAAAAGATATGACCATTTACATAGTAAAAAACGTGTATTTCGACACTATAAAGGGAATCAAATTAATAAGGTACTTTCAGTGAACTTAGAATTATGAAATTTGGCAGCTAGCATCTACATGTAGTACAAGTACAGAAAAAATGTGAAAACTATACATTTATGTATAAATCTTAAAAAATAATAGCCTGAAAAGTAGGGTAAAATTGGTGTCAATACTAAATTTTGCCGCTAGTTCAAGTGAGGTATCAGATGAAAGGATGACTAAGCTAGGCTTGAATTTCAGAAAAAACACTCGATACCAAATGTGGACAATTGTAGGGTAGGTAGAGGGAACCTGGGAACCTAGTGCTATGCACTCCGCTGGAATTTTCCGCCAAATTCTGGAGGCATTACCACGCAATGTTCATCATCATCATCATCATCTGTGATGTATCACTGATGAAGAATATATTAATGCATTACTTGGCCTAATAATAATATTAACTAATTTCAATAACTTATAATTTTGTAAGAGTTATTCAGTTAGTTGTCACGACCTTAGAACGTATTTGAAATATTTGATTCTTTCTTTGTGTTTTGTTTTTTGGTACTTTTATGTTTGTTAAATACTAAGAATTGATTATTAAAGATGGTCTACATACTTTACGATTTATTTTAATAATATTTTTTTTGTATTATACCAACAATCAACATAATAAGTAGAATGGGACAAATTTGTCACGACGGCGGTTCTAGGGGGGTCTCAATCTTCGGCACTTCTAGTGTTAACAGTAGGTTCTCTCGTCCTACCCTGCTGTATGCGGGATACAGCGTGAAACTGATTTATTTTGTTTTATAAATATAAATATTGGTGGCAATTTATAATATTATTCCGACTTGCTGACATGGCTTTGGGTTTAGCCATCCAACACCACATAGTAAAAATAATGAAATTTAAAAAATCTCATCATTATTTCAATAGTATTTAAAATAATAAAAAAGCTATGTAATTGATATTTGTTGGATCTTAAAATAAGAATAGTTCCAAAGCTGAATTTAATTGAACTTGTAAAAATTATTAAATATCTGCAATATATGAAGAATTTAAATACTACACAATTCATATAGATTAATTATATTAACCTTGGTTGACCTTCAAGATTATAATATCAATGATACTGGAGGAATTTCACGTAAAAATAATGAGGAACACATTTGAAGGAGAGCAAGTAGATGAGGACAGGTTGATGATAATAGGCGATCCCGCTAACCCCAGCCTACTCCTCGCTTGGGATAAGACGTGAAACTAAAATAATATAAAAAAAATAAAAATATTTCTTTAAACATTTCTTCTCATTTTTAATTAACTAAGAATATTATCTTTAACGCCAAGACGTCTTAACTAACAAGCGGCGTGGAGATAGCGGGAATGGGGTCAAATGTAATTTTGAAACGCGGAAACAAACATGTAGCCTTACTTTGATAACGACACTTGGAAATCTCGTCCTTGTTTAAAATATATTCTTGAAATGTATAGAAATTAAATGTGAAAACTTATACTGATTATTTCATAATTATGATTTAGTTTTGTTTTGGTTATTTTTAACCGACTTCTGTAAGAAAAGGAGGTTATCAATTCGACTGTATTTTTTTATTTTTTTATTATTTTTTTTTATTTCTTTTTTTATGTTTGTTACCTCATAACTTTGGACTGGATGAACCGATTTTGAAAATTTTTTTTTTGTTTGAAAGGTGAAGCTTCCCGAATGGTCCCATTTTTTTTTGGTCCATGTCTGACAATGGTATCTATGAGAAAATCACATAAGTCTTAAATATGCATTAGGTATGTGCGCGACAAATAGACGAATAACTCAATGTCGCGCCAACCGATTTTGATGATTCTTTTTTTATTTGAAAGGATACACATTAAGGATAATTTGGTGAAAGTTTGGTTAGGTTCCGATTATGGGATCCGGTGAAAATTTGGAAAGTTTGTTTTTTTTTGGTAAAAAATTGATTATACTGTAATAGTTACAAGCAAAAACTTTTTAAATTCATGTCAGAGGTGAGATTCCTGATGGTTGCATTTCTTTTCAACCAACCTCAAAAAAGAGGATGTTCTCATTTTGAACCAACTTCAAAAAAGGGAGATTCTCAATTCGCTCGAATACTTTTTATGTATGTTCTTGTCAATATACCAAAATGTAACTTTGCACAAAAATAATACCTAATTAAATAAAGTTTAACATAGGACAACCACAACCACTCGTTGACAACCACTACCACCACCATCACCACTCGTTTAAGAAGCATCATTTTAAGATCTACCCATCACTAAAAATCGTAAAATAAATTAATTTTTAACAAAAACAAAAACCGACTTCTAACACAACGAACTAAAAAGTGAAAAATAATTATACAAAGATTTTATAATTTTGAAGTCGGTGTCAAGCTAATGCTACAACACCTTTACTACAATATCTAATTACTAAGCCTGTTTGTTTTACTCGCCACAGACTTCAAAATTATAAAATCTTTGTATAATTATTTTTCACTTTTTAGTTCGTTGTGTTAGAAGTCGGTTTTTGTTTTTGTTAAAAATTAATTTATGTTGTATTAAAGTTTAAAAATGAAATTATTTTTTTTGTAAAATATTACTGTGAATATTTATATATGGGCCAGATGGGCTGACGATATGAAGATATTGGCGGGAAGCGGATGGGTCCGAAAAGCTGAAGATTGAGTGTGGTGGCGAGAACTGGGGAAGGCCTATGTCCAACAGTGGACAAAAGACGGCTGTTGATGATGATGATGATGATGATTTATATAGTAATTGCGGAAAGGAATGTCTTAAGACTAGGCTCTCTGGTTGCTGGCTACGCGGGGTCAATGCGACGATCTCTGCGTACCTCTTTCACCTCGTCCACTGTCGTCAACCTCTTCACTGATGCCCCTTGGAGAACGGAGTTACATTAAGCTTTTTATTTAAGTAAAACTTCAACTTTATTATATAAGTAAAACTTCAACATTTAGCAAGTTAGGTTTAATGAACTATTACGGCCTCTGGACTTCAGTTATGTTACTGCAGCTTATTATATTTAATACATTGTTCCTTTTTGTTTAAAAAGATTGATTTTTTTACAGAAATATATATAAACGATATAAACATATCATATTTTACATACATGTCTCTATTAATTATAATAATTTGTTTCAGGTACGAATTAACCAACTAAGATTTCTTTAAGGTACTTTAATGAGTTAGTCTAAGTATTTTTTTACATTTTCAATTATTGTTCCACACTTAGGAAAGGAAAATACTTTTTAGAAAACATATAAAAATTTGAACCCGCGAATCTTGGAAACCGTCAAAGCGCTCTTACCAACTAAGCCATACGTTCTCATCGGGCTTCGTCGAAATTATTATAAGCTTTGTTACAACATAATGTAAGGAGATTGTTACAAATTTCCACTAGCAAAGCAATTATTGCTTAGAATTCGCATATTAATCGCAATTCGCAATTATCATATTATATTCCTTTGAGGCCATCATGGTGCAGTGGTATAGCGACAGACTGCAATGATAGTGGATTCGATTTTCATTCAGGAAAATTGTTTATTACCGTTTCCCCACTCTGATAGACAAAGTTTTCCATCACTTCCACGACTTAACAGGCAATTTCTCGAATGAAAAGTGGAGAACAAAGTGTTTTGACTCTGGTTTCTATTTCGTTTTACTTTATATGCAGGATAAAACGGAAAAATGACAGAAAAATGTTTTTTTTATGCTCAGTGCTTGTAAAGTTTAAATTCGTCTATTTCAACCGGCAAGCCTGAGAGCTCAACGTGAGCATGAAATATGGCACATTTATGAGACCAGCTTACTGCTGTGATGTCTAGCTGGTAGTCACGTCGGTTATTATCGTGTTATTCAATGCCTACGTTAGTTTTTTAATGGATTTCACAGAGTTATGTATAAAAATATGAGTTTGTTTTTACATTTTTTTCTGTAGATGTAAATTATAATAGAATAATTATTGTATGATTTTGTTAAGAAATACGCCTCACATTGCATATATTTAAATACATACATATTCGTATGTTTATACAAAACCATCTGGTTGTAAATGCAATGGTTGTGGGTACGATCCTCACCTGGGTAAATGAATTACTTTCTTTGTTTATTCGCGTAAAACAAAATACCAAAGGGAGAAAACAGAGTGTCTTACACTAGATTCTCTACGTACTCTCATATTCGAGATTAATTATAGCCGATAATTTCAATAGCTTTAAAAAATAGATAAAGGCCGTCGTGGCGAAAGGGCACAAGCTCACGACTTTAAAGGCGACGGTTATGGGGTTCATCCCCACTTATGAGAATGAATATATTTAATACCTTCATTTTCTCGCTTATTAACAAGAAAAAGCGCTGCTTAGAGTTTCGCCCCTCAACAAGCAATGCCTCTAGAATTGGGCGTAGAGTGGGAAACGCAAGTGTCTTAATGGATACGGAGTGTCTTAACACCGCGTTATGTCCCCAGTTCCCTCTACCTACCTTGCTGTACGAGATACAACGCGTAGCTAAAAAAAAAACATTTTTTGCAAGAAAATTGTTTAAGACCTTATTCCAAATGACAAATTGCAGATCTAATTAACAGAGTAGAAAACACCAGTTCAATCTGCTGGAACCTAAGTAGCCATTGAGGTGGATGAATGATGAGGATTTTATTTTACTTCCGACCCCCGACTCGTTACTATTCACTTTTTTCTGGTCTTTCCGTGTCAACTAATAATGAATTGTTCGTTGAAGGAAAATGTTTGTTTTTTTTTGTTATTTCATCCAAGTTAGCCTTGTATATATATTATATATAAATATATTATATATAAATATATTATATATTTAATATTTGTTAAAACTTTAAATAAAAATAAATAAATCAGCTTCACGCTGTATCCCGCACTGCAAAGGCAGAAGGAATTTAGCGACTCCTTTGCCCATTTTCCACCGCACTCAGTAAAGAAATGAAAATATAAATTTAAACATATATTTAATTTTCTCGATTGGATGAACCCAGTACCAATCGCGTTTATAGGCACACACAGAAGCATTGGTGCCCTTGCGCCTTGCGGCATTAGATACTTTCATAGCAATATATTTTATAATAATAAATAATAAAAAACATTTATTGCCATAAACAACACATACACATTTAACAAACAAATTAACAATTTAACAACAGAACATTATGGCAAAAGGTGTAACTCAGCTAAATGATGCTTGAGTTTTTACTCTCAAGCATTGCTGTTTTTCAGTTACACCTAACGGACGGACAAACAAACTCTCACACTCACTCACTCTTATATATATATATACATTTTTTAAATTTTTTAAATAAATTTGCCGGTATAAGAAAAAAGTATAGTATAGTAAGTAAATAAGTAAGTAAATATTTCCAGTACTCAATACAGTTCCAAAGCTTTACTCAGAGGATCACTTAGGATATATTGTCCTGATTGCGGTCCACTCTCATGAACTTCGAGTTTTTACTGACTTCCTTATACCAGGGGGTGATAAATAGTCTCTTGTAGGCTGAAGCTTTGTTAGCTTATTAACTTAACAGTCGTATATGTAAAAAGCGAAATGTTTGTAATAGAAAAATATATATATTTACTTTTTTTAAGTTATTAGTATAAAATAGTCATATTATATAGCAGTATTCATTGTTAAATATGTATGAAATTAGCTCGCTTCACTCATTACAACTTTTATTGAACCCACAACCGTCGTTATTCACAGCCGCACGCTGTACTTATGCGCCATTGGTATTGGTTTTTAATATTATATGTAAACTAAATCAATCCATAATTATTATAACTTATATTTAATTAAAATTTTAATTAACGATATTAAATATAATATCGTATTTTGTGATCGAAGTTCTAATGAAAATGTTCGCTTTTAATTACTTTATAGGAAGAGGGAAACCTGCAAAATTCTCCATTTTTTATATAAGATTCTAAATAGGCATTCATGGAATGAAGTGTAAAGAATTTGATACGTAAGCCTTATTGGGTAAAAAATTGAACAACCTAAGTATCTTATCTCACATCTTTGTAATAAGAAGAGTATTCTTTTCTCTAAAAGCGGCAAATTTATTTAAAAATTTAAAAAATGTATATATATAAGATATTTAATATAGGGTAAAACCGGGATATCTATCCCGGTTTTACCCTGGGATATTTCAAAAAGTGGGGCATCTTTTTGAAATATCCACCTAATTAGATAAAATATATTTTTTATAGGAATAATTTTTATTTATTTAGCTAGCTCAATCCTTTGTGATGAATTACTTATATATTTTTTTAACAAATCAAAAATAGATTTTGCAAAAAATAGCTTTTCGTGAAACACTAATTTTGAGGATTGATGCCTACCTATATGGATAGTTGCCCCACTATGAAACTGCTGGGGAGGATAGATGCCTGCAGAGTAAGGTAGGTGCACTTTATGCCGATTAAATGAAAAAACCAAACCAATTGTTAAATAATTCTAATTTTAAAACAGCAATTTTGTTTCCAACAAACATAATCATAATAATGAAAAGTATATAGTGTTTTTTAAAATCTTATAATTGCTATTAAATTATAATATCACAAAAATAGGTAACCATTATTAAAATATTAAAACATTTGTGGAAGTAAAATATAAATTCTTAAGTTTCAACATCCATTATCATATTTTTTTAAATTTTACAACAAAATTACAATTCTTAATATTTTTTGTTGTAAAACACTAATATTATAAATGAAAATATTATAATATCATTCCCATTGCACAATTATACATTTTTATATTACAAAGAACAAAATATAATTTTTAGTTATCTATTCTAATCATCTATTCTAATTCTCTAATTATCTCAAATAATAATTATTCGTTATTGCAATTTAATTTAAATTTAGCCAGATAGGGTTTTTATTTTTCCACATCTTGCGTAATAATTTCTGAAAAATGTACAGGTATCATGTAGCCAGTTCTGACACATTACACATTGAATCCAGTCGGATTGCGACTTCGTATATTTATAGTTTTCGAAACATTCTAAACATTGTAATGAAACAGTCTAACTTAGTTTTCAATTGTTTTTGCTTTCTCTTAGCTATATCTTTCTTGTGTTTAAAAAATGCTAATTTTATAAATACTTTAAAAAATATTTTAAAAATATATACCTAACTCCATATACTGAGTGTTAAGGGATAGATGCCCTAAGGGCCCCTAAGGGCACCTATACCTCGAAAAATCGGGGCAACTATCCTTTGTGATAGGGATAGATGCCAAGGATTTTTTTTAGTAAATTATAAACAAAATAGAATCTATAAGCACCTAGGTACAGTCTTAATGAACCAGTACATCGACGTAATTAAAAATATAGCGTAATTGATTACAAATTATAAAGTTATACAACGCAAAATATTAACCTTTAAATCTTTGACGCGTTCACGAATTTCGCCGCGGAGATATTTACTCAAATGTGCTAAACGCGTCCTCATTGCACGAATGTCCGTGGATAACTTTGGTGCGGAAAGACTGTGGCTCCTGCTTGTACAATTATTTTTTTGTCGTGAGTTCGGGAAGTTAGGTATTTTGAATATGGGACATCTATCCCACTGCAGCATCTATCCCGGTTTTACCCTATACATACTTTAAGGCTCGATATTATATGATCTCTGCTATATAATATTGTTTATTTGGTGCAACAATGACGCAATTGCACTTTTGTCGAGTTCCGTCACTCAAACGTTATTAAAGGCCAGGAGTTAATTTTAATATCTTATATATTTTCCATGTACAGACACAGCTCGATTACGATTTTATTATAAGTACACATTTCAAACACAAATTTTCAAACACTTTCGTATTTCTAAGCAAAGGAGAAATAATCCTTTTATTTCAATACATAACTATTAAAAATATACAATTCTTTTAAGTATCTTTTTTGATAAAATAAACATGACCTAACGTAAATCTTGCAAGAGCCACACGTCTGTCTACAATAAGCGTATATAAAAGCAAAATGTAAGAGGACTTACCAAAAACATCGAAAACGTCTTAGTATATGAGATTCCTCGGGAACCTTGCATTCAGCTGATTTATTCATCCTTCTTACATGACTCTCGTAAAAATGTTTATTCTTCGGCCCTTTTCGCTCTATAAAATATTCCTAGATATCGTATCGGGCTTTCTTTACTTATGTTATTGTTATTTCAATAAAAATATATAATAAATACTTTAATTTGAATATAATAATGGTAATAGGACACGTGGTGGTGCCAGTGAAGTAATGTAGAATGCAATATTTTGTTAAAAAAAAGCCGGGAAGTGCGAGTTGGACTTCCGCCGAGGTTCCTGTTCCAATCTCAGGATTTTAGGTCAACGGGAAATACAAGTTATTGTTGACAAACTTAAGCTTGCACTCATTTTGTATGAAATAAACTTTAAAAATAAATTTGTAATAATTTTTTTCTATGAAATATCTATTAATTTTCAGTTTTTGAGATTTTTTTTTCTTTATTTGTATTGTAAATTCTCATTTCGTGCCAAATTTTATCGGTGAATTTCAAACAAAGTGCAGCAAAAGAGACCATAGATGGACCTGATATTAATTTCAACTTGTAACCGCCACGCGATCTCGAGATAAATTGTCTTAACAGACGGACGAATACAAAGGTGATCCTATAAGGGTTCCGTTGTTACCCTCTAAGATACGGAACCCTAAAAAAATACATATAAATATGTAACTTTTTATTCGAATAGTAAAAATATTCACAATAAATTGAAACAGACAATCTTTCAACAAAATGAAAAAAGGCACTTTATTAAACGATGCATAAAATACATATATATATATATCTTTTATTCTTTTTACATACTTTTATATTAAATGACAGTAAAATTTCACATATAAAATTGTATTACAATGACAAACAAAAGTAATGAGCGGTATCTTAACAACCCTTGGCATCATTTCAATGACGTCACATTTTTATTTCAAATAACCCCTGAGTTATTTAGTAGAATACATTTTAATTGGACTGTAGTAAAAATGTATGGAATGAAATAAGATATTTTTACCTTTTTACGTAGTGTTTTAAAAAATCTGACGGTAGATTCGATGATTGTGGGTTTGATACACACTTGGAGGAATATTTTTAGACAAAGCGTGGCGTTGAGATCCGCCATTCGATATATTTTGTCTCGAATTCCATAGGAATGTGGAGAACGGAGTGTCTCTTCATTAAGTTCACCCTGCTGCAAAAAACTGTTATGCAGAAAAAACGTGAATCTTGTTCTTCTAATTTTTAAATATTGCTTTATTTTAAGAGGAAATTCAACTTACCCATGCTATTAATTTAAAAAAAATATTATTTTTTTTTATTATCAAATATTCATATAGCACCTTGACCCCAAGCCCCGTTGAAAATATAATTGATCCCAGTACCACCGTGTATAGACAGAAACTCCGAAATCACCACTAAACCATTTTAAAAAGAACAAAAAAATCAATACATATATACATTAAAGGTTTACTTCTGGATCCCACAATAAATCATACCCACAAAATGAGCTAAAGTAACGCACGAACAACGCACTTTACTTCCACGTCACCCAGACCATTAGTTGGGGACAAAGTTTGAACGACACACTGGAACTGAAGTAATTGTTATACTGTTTTAGTATGTTTTCTCAATAATCTATATATATAATAAAACTGTAAAGGGGGTAAAATCTGTACATTGAATATAAACTAAAGAAAACACTTCAGGGTGACTCAATACAACTAATAGAAGGTAAAAACATGATTTTTGGAATTCTTGTCTGTCTGTCTGTCTGTTGTGGCGATTTAACTCAAAAACTACTAGACGGATTTAAATGAAACTTCTTTTGTTGCATAGCTATTAGTCTTCGGCAACATATAGGCTATAATTTATTTTGATAGTCCGAATACCTGATGTGAGACCCTAGCAGCCCGCCTAATCTATAAGAGATATCAATACAACGAATTAGGAAAAGTTATTCAGCGTGATGAGCATTTTCTGTTGACATAAAAAAAAATTGGATCCAATGTGGAACCCCAGTCACCCAGCTAAACTTTATTACATATAATTCGTCAGTCGTCTTAAAATAAATTATTCTACGTAATAAACATTTGTTTTGACGTTTACGTAATACCATAATTATTATTTAAAAAATGGTTCAACTCCAAATGATATAAATTTAAGTAAATATTTTTAATAAATATATACAAAATAAATAAAATTTAAAAAGAAAATCCATAAATCGGTAACATATATGTGTATCACAGATAAAAAAATTACATTCTTATAATTTTGAGGCCCGTTGTGGCGCAGTGGCACAAGCACGGGACTATATACACGACAGGTTCTGGGTTCGATTCCTACTTGAAGAAATGAAATATTTAATATTTTCATTACCTCACTCTGGAACGAGGCAAAAGTAATTTTATAATATCAATAAAATATACGAAATATCTTCTTTTTTATAAAAATTAATCGCTGAATGTGTAGCTAAGCGCAAATCTCGAGAGTAGCTGAACCGATTTCGCTAATTCTTTTTTTATAATATTCCTTGAAGTACGAGGATGGTTCTAACGGACAGAAAAAAATAAAAAATTACCAGAAAAGGTCCAAAAACATGACGTTTCTATATTCCCATACAAAAGATTCGTATTAATATCTACTTAAAAGTCAATTTGGACTTTAATACCCTACTATAAAGTTTAAATGTTAGTAGCTGGATTCCTGGAAGGCAAAACAATTGAGTGACGTTAGTATCGTATAAATATTATAGCCCAAGAACCCAGAGCTGCCAGACCGACGTCATTTTAGCAAAGGTGAAATTTTGAGGACTATTAGTCTTACATGTAGTTAAGACAGTATGCTTACTCACTAACTTGAAAATGGAATCCTTTCAGAGGTAGAGAAAAATAACGGTATATCTCTTTCTGGGAAAATGATAAAGCCATCGGATTGATCTGGTTGCTTAGGGTCTGGGGCTAGAGGGGTCTTAAAATAGTCCGTAAATAATATATTTTAAATTTTAGATATACTTTAATGTAATTTGCCCCAATTTTAAAGAACCTTTATGACGTCTGGCAGAAGTAAAGGTCCACGTGAAAGAATGTGAAATATACATTTTATACTTTAAACATATATAAAAACTCTCTTCCTTAAAGGGAGCGTTTTCAATTGACACTTCCAAGTGAAAGACCTGTACGCTCAAGTGTAACTCTAAGAAAGCTTGAGTGCCCTATATTGCCCTATATTGCCCTGTGCCCGCATACCTCTTTCTATGAAAAATCCTTCACAGTTTAAGCAGTGCGCTTATGGAACTCACTACCTAACTCTATACTGTCGGGCAATTCATCTCTAAATACTATTAAAATCAAATTAAAACAACAATTCTTAATCTCAATTAGAATCTTTAGTAGTCGCTTTGTCTTTTTTTTATTAATTTTCTTTTTCTGTTTTTAACTCTTTTATGTCATTGTATATATTTATGTAGGTATAGTAATATTGATTAATATTATGTATATTTCTATGTAGGTTTATTATTATTATTAACATTATATTAAAATACCGCACCCGAATCATTTCTTTTAACATCCCCTACATTCAAGGGTTTCTGGAGAGATCTCTATTAGAGATAAGTTATCCATTGTACACATTTTTTTGTAAGTTTTCTGTACTTTCTTTCTTGTGTGGTACATAAATAAATGAGAAAAAAAGAGACTTTCTACTTTAACGCAACTGGAAGTGTGCTTTAAGTTGGCACTATCTCTGAAGGTTTTTTAAGTTAGAGAGTCTTAAGTACATATTAGACTATCAATCCTCAAAATTTCAGCTTTGTTAAAATGATGTAGGTCTGGGGGCCCTGGGATCTCAGTCTATTAATGTCAATATTTGTCAATATTTCTATGGTAAGATGTCAATTGAAATATAAACGTCTCATTGTGCGTCTATATTACTAAATCAAAAAGCCACAAATTTTATAAAATTAATAAAGTGTTGTGTATTTGTGACCTACAAAATATGCCTTCTATAGGGCGGTGGACAAATTTAGGCAGAAGAATCTAATCGTACCCAGAACGTGAAGATTGCAATGAACGTGAGCACGATAGTTGACTGATAATGGTGCAAATTTGAATCGTGCTGCTTTTTGTTGCGATATATCAATTGATGCCAGCAGTGCCCACAGCTGTGTTGCTATTGGACCTATGAACTCAGCTTGCCAATATTGTAAGGTTATTGTAAAAACTCAGTTTGCCAATCAATTTGGTGGCGCAATAATTGTATTATAAGGAGGAGGATTGCCAGTGGTTCCACGTTCAATGCAAGCTGATGAACTGAATTCATGTTTAAAGTCCTCGAAATTGTGGAAACATGTCAAGGTATTATATTTATGCAAGAATATGCGTGTCATGTTGCAAAATGATCAATCTGGAGACATATTCTCTAAACAACTCATTGATATTGGTAATGGCAAACTTCCTATGTATGCGCTGACTGGCTGCATCACCTTTCCTGAACGTTTTTGTCAGTTAACGTAATCAAAAGATGAATTCATTCATAAAGTGCTTCCAAATGTTGCTGAAAAATATTTATTCCATGATTGGTTGAGCGAAAGAGCTTTACTGGCTGCCAAACACACTGATGTAAATAATTAATTTTCAATTTCCAAGATGGAATTCCTGGCGTAATGAAGACATATTATCATCAGTTGATACGGCAACTAATGAAGATGATGTCGTGAACTATCCACTGGAATTTTTAAACTCACTTGATTTGCCAGGATTGCCGCCTCACAGACTTCAATTAAAGCTTGGATGTGTAGTTATAATGTTGCGAAATATTAACCAACTGAAACTTTGTAACGGCACACGATTAGCGATAAAAATAATAATGAATAACGTAATAGAAGCAATCATATTGAAAGGAAATTATAAAGGAGAAGAATTTTTGATGATGCGGGGCATCTCAATGATTTCGACTAACATACCATTCGAGCTTAAAGAGCAAGACTACAGTTTCCAGTACGGCTTGCTTTCGCAATGACTATAAACAAATCCCAGGGGCAGTCATTAAGTGTTTGTGGTATTAATATAGAAAACTCATGTTTCTCGCATGGTCTATCGTATGTTGCCTGTTCCCGTGTTGGAAAACCATCTGCTCTGTTTGTTTACGCGCCAGATAACCAAGCAAAAAATAACGTGTACCATAAAGTACTACAATGAAAATGAAACTGAATTTAGAATAAGTAAAAATAAAATAAAATATAATAAGTAGGCATCATAATAAGATATCGGAAATTGTTATTTTTATTATAATTTTTAATGAGTATTATAAGAATTAAAAATGATTTAAGTTTTTATTTTTTTTATCTTACTAGCTGACCCGGTGTCGCTAATAGCAGAATAGGTACATATTATAAAAAAATTCGACTGTTAGGCGATACGAAGTTCGCGGGTCTGCTAGTCTATATATATAAAATCGAAAGGTCACTCACTCATCACGAAATCTCAGAAACTACATGTGCTAGGAATCTCAAATTTTGCATAGGAGTTACTTATAGGACGTAGGTGCTCGCTAAGACGGGAATTTGCAATATTCCACTTCTAAGGGGTTGTTTTTGGGGTTGAAAGTTTGTATGAAACTTCTTTACTACAAATGCTAGGAGTCTCAAATTTTGCATGGCCGTCACTTATAAGACGTAAGTACACACGGAGACGGGAATTTCCAATATTCCACCCCTAAAGGGTTGTTTTTAGGGTTGGTAGTTTGCATGAAACTTCGTTACTATAAGCGCTAGGAGTCTTAAATTTTCTATAGACGTTACTTATAGGACGAAAGTTCACACGGGGACGCGAATTTCCAATATTACACCCCTAAAGGGTTGTTTTTAGGGTTGATAGTTTGTATAAAACTTCATTACTATAAGTGCTAGGAGTCTCAAATTTTCTATGGACGTCACTTATAGGACGCAAGTACACATGGAGACGGGAATTTCCAATATTCCATCCCTAAAGGGTTGTTTTTAGGGTTGATAGTTTGTATGAAACTTCATTACTATAAGTGCTAGGAGTCTCAAATTTTCTATGGACGTTACTTATAGGACGTAAGTACACACGGATACGCGAATTTCTAATATTCCACCCCTAAAGGGTTGTTTTTAGGGTTGGTAGTTTGCATGAAACTTCGTTACTATAAGCGCTAGGAGTCTTAAATTTTCTATGGACGTTACTTATAGGACGAAAGTTCACACGGGGACGCGAATTTCCAATATTACACCCCTAAAGGGTTGTTTTTAGGGTTGATAGTTTGTATGAAACTTTATTACAATAAGTGCTAGGAGTCTCAAATTTTCTATGGACGTTACTTATAGGACGTAAGAACACACGGAGACGGGAATTTCCAATATTCCACCCCTAAAGGGTTGTTTTTAGGGTTAGTAGTTTGCATGAAACTTCGTTACTATAAGCGCTAGGAGTCTTAAATTTTCTATGGACGTCACTTATAGGACGCAAGTACACACGGAGACGGGAATTTCCAATATTCCACCCTTAAAGGATTGTTTTTAGGGTTGATAGTTTGTATGAAATTTCGTAACTATAAGTGCTAGGAGTCTAAAATTTTGCATGAGCGTTACTTATAGGAAGTAGTTGTTAACTAAGACGAGATTTTGCTAAATTTGATACCTAAGTATGTAGTTTTGGGGTTGATATTGTATATGCAATTTCGTAATTACAAGTGCTGGTCAAAAATCTCAAATTTTACATACGAATTATTTTAGTGTCTACGTGCTACCCTAGATGGGATTTTCACATGGATTTTGAAACAAGTTTTTTTTCCAAATTCGACCCCTAAGGGTGTGTTTTTCGGGATATAAGTTATAACATCTATTAACTATATAATGTATTTCATATTCTACACATAATTAAAGGATATAAAAGCGAAATCTGCACATGAAAAATATAGGCCTTCGTGGCACAGGGGCACAAGGGTGTGGGTTCGATTTCCACTCGAGGTAATGCATTATTGTATATTAATATTTATATTTTTTCGCTCTAGCAGCAATTCAAAAGACAGGCGTGAAGTTCGCACGCAATGCCTCGAAAAATTTAGTGGAAAGTGGGGAAAGGAGTGTCTCAACGCTCGGTTCCCTTTGCCTATACTCTGTGCGGAGTACAGTGCGTGAAGCTGGACAAAGAAAGTTAAAGAGGCCAGTCGTGGTGCAGAAGCACGAAAATGTTATAGTAAATGCGACTGGTTGTAGGTTTTATGTCTACTCGAGGAAATGAAATATTTATTTTAATTTATATTTTCGTTTCTTCGCTCTGGTGTCGAGGCAAACGTTGAGTTCCATCACTTAATACGCAATGCCTCCAGAAATCGGCGGAAAATAGGGAACGGAGTATCTTAGCTCTAGATTCCTTCGGCCCACCCCGCTGTGCGTGGGGACTGGACTGGACTGGATACAGCGTGAAGTTGATTATAAAGATATAAAAACTTAAGAATTAGGTCCATTAATATATCGATAAGAGAGGCTTAAAACTTTAACTTAACTTTTAATTTTTGTTTCCGATCGCGAATCATGCAAAAATTGCTGGTATGATGGACGCTGGCAAAACCAAAGTGTCAAGCCTTTTACAGAATATTGGATGCTCACCGATTCAAATTGTTCTAAGTTGTATGCAAACATATGGTTCCAAATGATACAGGGGCGCGTGCCTCGAGATGAGAACAGTACTTCATATGAGGCCGATCTTGGGCTCTTTACATTACCAATGTTTTGACGTAAAGTAATGTCTCGCTCTGCCGGTGACTCCCAGTGTCTTTGATACCAACTTGCTCTTGCTTTCCGTATGATCGCGATATGAGAATAACATTTTTTTTGTTTAAATTAATAATGCTCTATAACAAAAAATTACATAAAAGTGATAAGAGCCCTATCAGGAATGAATCCCTGTCAAGGCCAGTTATTTCGTCTTTAAGTCTGTTTATGCAATTGTAAATTATTTGAATTGTTCAAATTAATACTTATATTTCATTTTAACATATGGTGAAAGTAAAAAAAAATTAACCATATCTTTGCAATATTAACCATAATAAAAAAATTAACCATATCTTTGCGTATATTTTGCAATATACGCTCTAAAAAAAATCGTTAATATATGTATTTACAAAAAAAATCTTATAACTGATCTTAAATAGTAGGTAATGTAGGTTGCATTCTTTTAAACCATTCAAAATTCTTATAACAGTTACGCTAATATGGTACCAAAGTTATTGAAATGTTCATATTAGAAATCACTAAGTGCGCTGCAAACATGAAATATTAGAACATAAAGTAATTCAGTATATTGAATTAATAATTGTGTAGTTTAAGCGGGCGAAGCCGCTGGCGGTTGCTAGTATACATATATAATACTACAATTTTTGTATTTTTTTTAAGTTTAATGAAGCATGATAGGGAAGTGAGAAGGAAATTTAAACGTGATAGGTTAATTATTTTATATCCTGGCTCTGGTAACGAGGAAAAGCCAGTCTTTACAATTTTGCGAAGTGTTTGAATGAAAACGGAGAGTTGAACACTAGGTTCTCAGGTTCCCATTGCTTACCCTGCTAAGGAATGTTTCATTGTACAGGAGATGGTGGTGGGTTCAATCCCAGTCTGGAAAATGTCGTTTTATACATTGTTCCGGCTGCATTGGTTCCCACAACTGAATGAGTAACAAACAAAAGTATTACGTACACGGACTTCGACAACTATGTTAAAATAAAAAATATAATCAAATTAAAAGTATCTCGCTATTTCCATCGACGTAATATACAAATATATTATCGGCAACTGCAAAAAACCCTTAAAAAGTTTACGATGCGGACAACATGACAACGTTGTTTCCCCACGGCCTACAAGTTGCTTCTGGCAACATTATACGCCCGAAAGTATAGACTTCTATGGGTAACTTTTTTAATGAATATCCCGAAGATATTAAAAATTGCAAAGTACTATAACCGTAAACAAAAAATTATAAAAAAGTCCGCGTGTTATGGTTCCCGGGTTATTTCCCTATTAAGAACATACAGACAAGTTTTATATTTTGTTTAAATTTTTAATGTTGAATTGGTTTTTGTTTCATTTTTTTTAGCTGAACGCCGAACTATAAAACTTTAGTATCACTATCTGCATTCCGTCGTCTACAATACATACCAATTATACAGGGTGGAAGAGGCAGCGCTTCTTTTACTGAAACTGCATATAGAGTAATATATTTCAAACCCAGAATTAAAAAAAATAATCAAGGTACCTCAACGGTTTAGACGTAGGATTTTTTTTTCATTTCACGATTTTTATCCATACCTGTATTTCGTGTCACGCACACATACGTATGCGACGTTGCCGCTTTGACAGGTAAGTGTGTGCGTGCCTATGTTATACTTTACAAATGGCGTTTTATTTTAAAACGATAATTTTATTATTTATTTTGTTTGAAAAAATAACTTTTTCATTTTTGAGAATTATTTTTTTTCCGAATTATATTAGGCTTTTATAGAGTAGTTGAAACTGTAGTTACATTTAAAGTGGCGCTGACACTTCCACCCTGTATACACTGCTTGTTGAGTAGCGAAGCTTAGCGCCGCTTATGATCTCACTGCTATTTATTTTTAACCCATATAGACCCGCCGTGCCCAAATGGGTACACCTACAATAGTACCCTTGTTTTTTTTATATTTTTATTTTTATGCAGTTTATGTCTAGAATTGTAAAGATAAGTAGTATATCCTTATGTTGTAGCCGTAAAATCCAATTAAAAATTTTTTACAATCGTTCATTTCGTGCCTTTTGTAAAGCTGTTTCACGAAATCTGTGAAGGCAAAATGTAAGTATATTTATTTTTAAATTTTTCTTCTAAATACATTTGTTTTGGTACAAAACATACTTAAGTACTTAGTATTCTATGTAATATAATTACATTTGATTAGAAAAGAAGAGTCGTAATAGGACAAATTCAACTTTTACGATGCTGTCCCCAATTGGGGCCAATGGGCACATCAGAGGTCAATTTTTATGTTTTTATATGCATGTCCATCCAAAGTTCATAATGACTTTTAGGATATTTAGCGGTCGCAATGAATATAAGGGTCTTCAGGAAGCAATCGCAGTTGTAATTATTGAAGAAAAAGACTTCGGAGAGGTATATTTAGTTGCACTGCCTCTAAAACCAGGTGTGGTAATCGACGAAGAAGAAGATGTAGATATACAAAGCACTGCTAATCGGCCTGCTTACTAATAGAAGCATTTATCAACCTTTTGCTAAGAGACGTAGAAGAACCGTAATCTTGAGCAACCCCGTTGGTGTAAAAGTGATTCAACTACGACTAATATACAAGGTCGTCTTGAGAAATTTAAGAATTGTTAAAAGATGAAACTCAGCAGTAAAGGATATGAAAAGAAAAACCGAGCCGATTTTGATTACTGCTTTTACCAAGTTAACTAAATTTTATTAGTGCGAAGGTTTTACAGTGTGGTATGGGAGGGGTTGATCAGGCTGATCAATCTTTTTACCTATATAGCAATGCTGTACGTGGCAAAAAATGGTGGTAGGTTTTATCCACACATACATAGGATCTTGCTGTTGCAAATTCGCGGCACCTGCACTTGCTAACTAATATAAACAGGATAGATTAGCTTGATTTTTTCGTTACATCGCTCGTCACGACTTAAGAGACGAAAACATCAACGTATTTATGCGACCAGCAGCTTCTGCAGTACCAAGTCTGCAGCACCACGGGGTAGACCACTACTCCCAAAAATTTTGCTAGCAACTGAGACGTGCAATGTGCCATAAAAAAACGAGTTGATAGTGTAAAAAGTGTTATAAAACATTTCGTGTCGCAAAAATAGTTTCGAAAATTTAGATACTATATGTGCCCATTGGCCCCATTTAAGGACGGCATTTTTTTTATATTTAAATAAAAAAAAATTAAATTTTTTTTTACGTTTTTTATTTTCTTACATCGATATCTATCGATTATTACCGAAAAAACCTTTGATTTACTGCTAGTTTGGCTATGGGTCTAAATGGGTTAATGATATTGATATATTTCTTGAACTAGTTGACTGTTTTGTTTGAAATTCATATAATAGTGTATTAACTGTCCTGCGTTGAACTCCGCCACTCAACATCCAATATGTAAAAGTTAGATGAAAGTGGATAGTTTTAGCACTAGGTCCCCCGTCTTATTCTGCCATAGGCGCGATAAAACATGAAGCTTTAAAAACCTAATAGTACAGTATTTTATCTATACTAAAACCTATGAATATTATTTCACTTCTTTTAATATTTATGTAAATCCTCGCTAAATATCTCCAAAGTACCATTCTTCCTCAAATTTGAACCATTTAAGACAACAAAGTTAGACATCCCAAAGTGTTTGTGGGGAAAGTAATTTCTTCCGCATCCCCCTGTATAAAACTAACAATTCCACAGTAAAGCGTTTAGAAACGATGAATATTTGTAATTTATGAATCTTATTATATTAACTTATTCCGACTTTGAATTGGAAAATGTACCGGAAGTGAAAGTTTGAGACCAAATGGAACGAGAAATGGTGCGTGCTTTATTACTTTTTAGGGTTCCGTACCCAAAATGTAACCGACAGGACCTGTCGGGCAGTCTGTGTGTTTGCATGTCTATCCATGTCAGACTGTACCTCATAAACTCTGATAGACGATTATCTTGACCTCATTTGACCTTCAAAAACACAGTATAGATGATTAAATAATAAATAATAATACTGAAGTAAGGTCTGGAGGAGGAAGGAAGAATAAATTATCTTGTACTTAAATAAAAAAATATATATAATTCAAATGTATTTATTGCTACCAATTACTATTAAAGCTATTTATTGCTATTTTATTTTGAAATCCAAAATACTTTGTTGACGCTTTATTCCGAATGTATACAGCAGGGTAGGCAAAAGCCCCTTCTTTAGTGTTAAGACACTCCATTCTTCAGGTGGAAGGTTCTACCAGGTTTTTGCCTAATATTTTCAAACGTCCACGTAAGAAACATTTAATGTAACGACTCGAAAAACGTCGCTACTACATACAACATGCCTTGTGAGTTGTGACCGAAGTTTCTAAAGTGTGGCTTACAAAATGGGCGACGCGACGCCCGCCCAGAATACTCAAGCACTATTATATGAAATTTTTAGATATCTTTGTTCTCTTTCAAATAATTAACAATGCTTCTCTTAGGTTTATTTAAAAAATATAGTCGTACGTGATGTTAAAAAATCAGTCTAGTCTATATAGATATTAGTTTTACAAGTAAATGGTTATATATATAACGAATAGATAGTGTTTCTATTTTTCTCATGCTCTCCCTCAAACCAAAACAAGGTGGATGACTTAGTGTCCAAGCACTTCATTCTCTGCTTTCCACTTAAATTTGATACATTATATTATGAGGCGAAAAAATACATTTAATTCTTTCTTCGAGTGGTTCGACTCACAAGTCAAAACTAACGAACGTTATTCCACTGCCTCCTATACCATATATTTAAACATAAAATAATATAAATAAATTTCTAAATACATATAAATCCACAATATATGTCACAAATAAACTAAGGCCATTACTCAACATAAAATAGCGGTGTAATGCTTTGATCTCCACCACTGACCGACGTCACGTAATTGTTCATATACACTGACACGCTGGGCACGCTAACGACGCTGGGTGCATACTAAATCGTATACCAGTATATATCACAGGTTGAGATGTTTCAAATGGTACGTGCTGAGCGAATTTAATATATTTTTATGTATTAGATATTATTTTAGACAAAATGCAGCGTTAAGTTACGTCATATAATACACATAGTCTCGTTTTGTCTGTCTGTCCAATTTTTTTCTCAAAATTGCTTAGAGGTATTAAGCTAAAATTTCAAATATCATTATAATA
The DNA here is from genome assembly GCA_016802625.1 of Heliconius numata. NCBI lineage: Eukaryota > Metazoa > Arthropoda > Insecta > Lepidoptera > Nymphalidae > Heliconius > Heliconius numata. The sequence goes on from JAEBDU010013188.1 coordinate 383,093, forward strand.
TATTATAATACATTATAATATATTATAATATAAATATTTTTTTTAATCAATAGATAGAAACGATTATACTTCGTTTTCATCGTATATTGTACGAAAATTCAGTTCGCAATTAAAAAAATAGGGAACTCTACGAAAACCCTATTTCTCTGTATAGCCATACTATGAAAAACCATTTAAAGAAATGTCTCGTTTGTCGCTTTCCCAGTAAAAGTGACTGAGGCCTGGTTTTCGCTCGGCAAACGTAGAGAAGCACAAATCGGAATGCAGCCAGCGTTCTTGCAACCAATCCAAATAGTAACGGCTTTTACCGAAATACCTGACACTATTTTATGGAAACTACCATGTCTATGTGGATATCAAATATTTGCTTTACTTAGTTACTCGCACTGGCATAGTTTCTATTTTGAAATTCTATACAACTGATACAACTATTATAAACTAACGGACGCGCGCAGCTTTGCCTGCTTATTTGCACCCTTAGGGTGAACTCTAATAAACCACGAAACACGTGTTCAATGAAATATTTTTAAGAGTCTAAATTTAGTATTTTATAAAAATCGGTGCCGTTTTAAAATAAAACCATACAAACTCTGAACCCCTATTTCATCCCTTTAGGGTTAAAATTGTTCAAAATCCCTTCTTGGTGGATGTCCAGGTTACGAAAGGTCACAGATCACGTTTCTACCATCAGCGGTAACGGCTGTGCGTACGTCTTACCTCAGTCAGTGAGGACAAGTCCTTTTATATATATAGATAATTGAATTGAATTCTTAGACACAAAATCAATTGGTTAGTAAATATTAGATAGCAATACATACGTTTTTTTAGTAAGTCGACTTTATATAGAGATAACCGTACTAATTTATGAAGGGCACGCCCCCGCGACCTCCGCTGTATAGATGATTAACCTTTACATTTTTGCAATCTTTTTGTACAATTTAATGAAATTAGCTAGTGAAGCAAATTCTTAAAGAAAATTCTCAAGGAAAGTAATGAGGATTGCTATTTACTCTAACAATCGATTTTCGATGAGTTGAACTATGTAAGCCAGTTCAACGTTTCTAAAGTTTTAACTAAGATAAATATAAGAAATGCAGTTCAGGAGTAGAAAAGGAACAAGGAAGGAGGTTACATCTAGAGGAAACCAACATATCATTTTAAGAGCTTATTCGTGGCGCAGAGGCATAAGCGTGCGACTGGAACTGTGACAGAATGTGGGTTCGATTTCCACTCGAGCCACTCAGCACGCCATGCCTTCAGAAATAGCCGGAAAGTGAGATAAGAAAAAAGAAATCAGATATTTGAAGATGAGGAACGTCTCAACACTGGGTTCCCTATCCTACTGTTGAGATCCGCTACTCAATAGGCAAACTCCAAAATTCGGCGGAGAGTGCGGAACGAAGTGCCTTAACACTAGAAGTTCAGTATATATCCAGCTCAACATTAAGCTAATATACTTTTCAAAAGGATTCAAAGTAAGAACACATTACTCAGCTGTAAGCTCCCAACAAATATAGCATGAAGGATCCATTTACAGACTTGCTGATAAAAATTCAAGCAGCTACATACTTCACAGCGACACCGGGCACACAGAAGTCTATCCGAGTCAGTCCGAGAGATGTAGATGCAGCATGCATTATTCACCTTGCACCTCCATATGCAGCTCGAGCTTCGTCCTCGGGTGTCCTATAAATTGTACAAGGATATATTGGTTTGTAAACCTGAATAGTTCGTTTTTCACGCATTTCTTATATTGAGTGGAGTAAGCAGAGGGGTACTCCCCGTGGGGTGCCGGGTAGTAGAATAGCACCCTCCCATATCTTCCTATGGGTGTCGTAAGAGCCGACTAAAGGACTTGGAATGAGGAAGCGGGCAGCAGCGCTTTCTTGAATCGGACCAAGAACCGTCTCACTGCGGTGTGGAAGGCAAGGGGAAACCACCACACTATTTTCCCAAGAAAGTTGTCATGAAGGTACAGAATAAAATACATCGGTGGCCATATGATCCGCTTAGCAACCGGCGCCGCTCTGCGTCCGGGGCAGACGGTGTGAAATTAGCTACCGGCCACGCTGGTGTAGGAGACCAGGCATCATGTGGAAATTGCTCTACTGGAATCTCTAGTGTAGTAAAAATGCGTTATATCCAAAAGATAGGTACATGGAATGTACGCGGTCTTCTCCAAACAGGGAAACTTACAATCCTAGAGAGGGAAATAGCAAGGTGTAAATTGAGCGTCTGTGGGATCAGCGAAACACATTATAGAGGCAACGGCCATTTTTTCACCGACACACATGCTATATACTTCTCTGGCAATAATGAGACTAGTAGGAACGGAGTTGCTTTTATACTACCAAAGACTCTGAGTAAGTGTGTCATGGCATACGACTGCGTCAGTGATCGAGTGCTAAGTATAAGACTTAAAGCGAAGCCGGTCAACTTAAACATAATACAGTTGTATGCGCCCACCTCTACTGCAAGTGACCAGGATATAGAAACATTTTATAAAGACTTAGAAATCACCATATCTGGGATCCCTAAGCGTGAAGTCCTTGTGATCATGGGTGATCTAAATGCTAAAATTGGAGCACACGCAGACCAATTAAGCCCTTGCGCAGGAAAGTTTGGTTTGGGACAGAGTAATGAGAGAGGAGAGCGCTTATTACAATTTGCCGCAGGAAATAACTTGGTGATAGCAAACACTTTTTTCAAAAACCACCCTAGAAGAATTTATACCTGGACTTCACCAGACGGCAACCATCGGAACCAAATTGATTACATCATGATTGGATCAAGATGGAAAACTTCAATCAGGAACGCCCATACTTTGCCTGGAGCTGATTGTGGATCTGATCATCAACTTCTTCTCGCAAAATTACAGCTTAAACTCAGAGTAGCCAGAAACACTAATAAACCAAAAAGAATCCAGCCAATAAATAAACAAATATTTATGTCTACCTTAGAAAGTAGCTGGAAACTATGGACTAAAGCTAACACTAAATTGGCTACTTCCGACCAGCTCTGGAATGAGGCAAAGAAACTCTTAGACAGAGCGGTCACCACATCCAAATTACCTGAGATACCTGTTAAACGACAACACTGGATGAGTGACGCGACTCTGGCCCTTGTAGAAGAAAGGCGGAAAATGAAGGCTTCAGGTTATGATATAAGGAGTTTAAATGCCAAATCTGCAAGTATTCAGCAAGCATGTAGACGTGATCGTAATACCGATCTCCAAAACTTGTGTGCAAAACTTGAACAACATGCGCACAAACATGAAGTTAAAGACCTTCATCAGACAATAAAATCACTAACTAAGACATTATCCAACAGAACATGGGCCATTGAAAACTCTGATGGTGAAACGGTGACTGATTTAGCGGCAATCTCAGAAACTTGGAAACAATATTGCCAGTCTTTGTTTAAAGATCTTCACTCGCGTGATTTCGTTTCTACAGAGCCAGAAGACCTTGAGCCAATTATTTTGAGAGATGAAGTTCGTGCTGCCATTTCTCGTTTGAAAAACGGGAAAGCGATAGGCAGTGATGCAATACCGACTGAGACCATCAAAGCATCTGGAGATTATGGTGTCGATATTTTTCATGCGCTTTGTGATAAGATCTGGCAGACTGGAACTTGGCCTCAGGAATGGACTCACACTGTATTCGTTCCATTACACAAAAAAGGCTCTACTAGAGACTGCAGTAATTACCGTCTGATTGCTATTATTTCTCATGCAAGCAAAATATTACTGCACATTTTAAGCGAAAGGCTCAAATCCTTCCTGTCAAAGGAGATCGCTCCAGAACAGGCAGGTTTCGTTAAAGGCAAAGGCACCCGTGAGCAGATATTAACTGTGCGTCAAATTATTGAAAAGGCTCGGGAATTTAACAGGCCATTATATATCTGCTTTGTGGACTTTTCTAAAGCATTTGACTCGGTTAAATGGCCAAAGCTGTGGGAGACGTTACTAGCGATGGGTACGCCTAAGCACCTCGTTCACCTTCTGCGGCGTCTTTATGAGGACGGAACAGCTTCTGTTAGGACAGACAACGTATTGTCGAGCAATTTCCATCTCAGCTCGGGAGTACGTCAAGGGTGCATTGTATCGCCTCTTTTATTTAACATTTATACAGAACTCATAATGAGAATCACTCTTGAAAATTGGCCTGATGGAATCAGCGTTGGAGGCTACAGAATATCAAATCTGCGGTATGCTGATGATACCACCTTATTTTCGACCAGCATAAGATATATGGAAGAACTTTTGCAAAAAATGGAACGAGTAAGTCTCGATTTTGGACTCAAGATTAACCGCAATAAGACAAAAGTTATGATTGTCGATCGTGCAAATAACAACTCGCCAGAGATTAAATATATCGCGAATTGTGATGTCGTACAATCATATGTCTACCTCGGAGCGCTGATCTCAAATAGTGGAAGCTGTGCAGACGAAATCAAGCGACGCATGGCAATTTCTAGAACATCGATGAGTAAGTTAAGGAAAATATGGAGAAGCAGAAACATCACGAAAACTACTAAAGTTCGATTAGTCAGGACTCTAGTGTTTCCCATATTTATTTACGCTTGCGAGACATGGACGCTTCGGAAGAGTGACGAGAAGAAGATAGACGCTCTCGAGATGTGGTGCTGGAGGAAAATGCTTGGAGTATCTTGGACGGAGTTTAGAACGAACGAGTCCATACTCCGGGAACTCGACGTAAAACAACGGTTGTCCTCCATAGTCAAAGCACGGATTCTCACTTTCTTCGGACATATTTCTCGGCAAGAAGATATTTCCATGCAACGCCTTGTGATTCAGGGAAAAGTTGAGGGTAGCAGGCCACGCGGTAGATCCCCCATGCGATGGACAGACCAAGTGAAGGCTGCCCTCGATGACCCTCTCTACGAGTGCACCAGGCAGACAGTCAACCGCGTAGAATGGCGTCGGACTGTGTGGCGCACCACCAACCTTTAAAAAAAAAAAAAAAAAAAAGACGACCACGACCGCTCTGTCAAGAGTGAAACGACAAAGAAGAAGAAGCAGAGGGGTATTAGTGTTAAGACACTCTAAATTCTTCTTTTCGTTTTTAAATTTATTTTTTTTTAAATAAAGAAAACAGATGAACACTATCGTGAAACGGGGTTGTATTGTAATTGGTTTCTTTTATTTATGTATGTTATTTTGAAGAACGACAGAGAGAACTAAGCTCTTCATTTTCCACTCGCAAATTTACGTAAGAAACGTAAAATCAAAATAATTCACCCCCAAACGTGAGAATCGAACCCATAACCATTTTAGTTACAGTCAGATCTTCAAATATTTTCTTCAATTATATTACAAAAAATAAATACGAGTCAAACTCTACAAGACTAAAAAACGATCTTATAAATGTTCTGTCTTTTGTTAGATATTGATATCCAAATTAAACTAAATTTTCATACAAAAGATTATTTAAGTTACCAACAAAAATAGTTGTTTAAATCGTAAAAATAAATATATTATTGTTAATCCTATTAATATTATAAATGCAAAAGTTCATATATTTAATACACAAGCCACTGGATTATATTAAATTTGGTTTATAAGGATAATAGGCTTGGTTAACACATAAAATGTTTTTATCTCTGCAAATTGCAGCTTATGTTAATTAATTTGTATTAAAAAATAGACTTTCTGTTCAGTACCACATAGAAATAATTAAGCGGGATGGTAGTAGGCTCGATTAGTGAGCTATTTTCATTTTCTCGCTCTAGTAACAAGATAAAGCGTGGCGTTTAGCTCCGTCACCGAACACCCAATATTGCAAAAAAATACTGTAAAATGGGAGATGGTATGTCCTTAACACCTTTATTATCTTAACCTATCCAACTAAATGGCAAAGACCTTAAAGAAAATTAACATTTTTCACTTTTTTTTCACATTGTATTCCGCACACAGAAGGAACCTAGTGTTGCATCTGGAGGTATTGTGTTGAGTCGCGTAACTCAACGCCGCGCTTTGCCTCGACATTAGAAAGAAGCAATAAAAATATGAAATATTTCATTTTCAGTGGGAATCGAACCAGCAACCTATCGCGTTTACCTTGTACTGGTCTACTGGTCTCGAAATTAACATTTAAACTATAATAACATAATTTTAACTAACTGGAACGGCACTCGTAATGTGAACCGCTCTCAGTAACGCTTCCTCACTGGCGGCGTTTACTAAGTACGTACAAGCTCTCAGCGTTTATCATTTTCACTCTTAGCTTTAGCTATTTCCACAACTTACATTACTATTTAAATTGAATTTTATGATACTATTAATTTACCTGTCTTTGAAATATTTGTATAAGTGTTATTTTCATACAATGAAGTTATACTTCATAGGCTACTTTGATATTTTTATACAATAAATGAGTTTCCTACTGTATTTTCTGCGAAATTCCTACAATCCTACAGTTTTAAGCAAGATTGTTTTCAAAATCTATTTTAATAGAATGTCCAACCAAAACCAACTTCACGCTGTGTCCCGTATATAGCAGGGCATAACGAGGAAACCTAGTGGTAAGACACTCCATTGCCCACTGTCTACCGTATTTTTCCGTAACTCAACGCTGGGCCTTTGCGTTCGTGACAAAGCAAAGAAATTAACTATTAATAAATAATAATTCATTCTCCTAAGTAGGGAGAACCTGCAGCCGTTGTACCTCTGCGCCATGACGGCCTCAAACGAATAGAATGTCCGTATTTGCTATTTTTAGTTTTTTTTAATGGAATAAGCTGAAGAAAGGAAATCGAACCCACAACCATCGATTCTACGGTCACATTCCGTGGTCTCTAAGAAAAATAGTCATTAATATTTTGGCATACACCAAACATATTTTTTACTTTAAAGAATAGAATAACAAACGATAGAATAGCAAAATATTTACCGCTTATTGTTTCTCCAAACTCTCCACAGTCAGTAGTTGAGAGCGAACCAAAAATTCGCAACAAACTTACAAGCACTTTGCTACGCTTAGGTTAGATAAATATTTTTACTATTTCTGTGTCCACACGATATTATTTCTGTGTCATTAGGTTTTTAGTTTTATTTTTAGTAAATAAATAGAGAAACTTTAAGGCTAAGGCGTTTGCAGAATTCGGTGGAAAGTGGGGAAGGGAAGTATCTTAATGAGGAACAGATTGACTAAACACCAAGTTCTGAAGGTTCCATCCATTCCCAAGGCATCGTAAATTGAAACATTTTAGTCAATCAATCATTCGTTAGGGAGCTTCGATGTCATAGAGCACAAAGAGACATATCACGTTCAGTTTAGTAGAGGTTTTAGAAATACATACATAATAAAATAATGAAAAAATAAACTAAACTATCTAAAATAAAAATTTAAACCGTCACGTATAAATAGCTAATCTCAGGAACTGATGGCCAGAATTGAAGGAAATTTCCTTTTCAATATAGATATACATATTGTTTTAAAAATAATATTATTATTAGAAAACGAAAATAATGCAGATTAATATTATAATAGCTACAGCACAAGCGGGCGAAGCTGCGAGCATGTCGCTAGTTTTACATAAAAAGGAGCTTAATAGTAAATAAACAAACCCAAACAAAGTGTTTCCGTATGAAACATTCATTTGACAAAGTAACAAGCAATGCCTTCAGCTCTCAACGTCCGATCGTGACGATATGATCGACTGCGACTCCAGTCGACATGTTGATTGAATTCCCTCTCGTCAGTGTCCATTTTTATCATTTTTAATCTATTATCCGAACTTAAGAAAAGCATATACTTTTTTAGAAACTTATAAAAGCTTGAACGTAGTAGGATTTGGACCGTCTCTTATTCTTATTATTATTTAAAATTTTATTACATTTCTAAAAATATTTTAACACCTATTTATCAATTTTATACGGATTGAAAATAGCTGTTTAAACATAAAAACACTTATAGCACGTATTCAGGAAGCTTTGATATCAATTAATGCGGTTCACGGTCGGCAAGATTAGCATAGTAAGCCGGCAGACTATTCAGTTTAATAGGATTTGCTGATCTGGCACACATTCGGACTGGATCAATGCCTAACTGTTGGGAAGCAAACTGCTTATGTATGTACATGTCCATACCTATATTATAAATTCGAAAGTAACTCTGTCTGAGAGGGTAGGCTGTTGTCCTGTCGTTAACATTGACTGGTGATAAAAGTGAAATTAAATATATAATTAATAGTTAAAACAGCAATATTATAATTAAAACAAGTGTTAAAAACCCTAATTCATAAGTGAAATGTGAAGGTGACAATCAAATCAGTGTAAAAACTACGAAAATCATCAAATTATATTGTCGATTAAAAGTGTTGAAATAAAAGAAAATAAACATAATAAACGAACAATACATAAAAAATAACTGACTAATAGTGAATTACTTACAGTGGGAACTAAAACCGAGTGATAAAAGTGAAAAAACTATAAATATATAACCTATAAATTCGCAAAGTCATTCAACCACCAAAGAATTTTAATTAAAAACTCAAAATAGTGACATCTAGCGGTTAATAGGAGAACTTTGTTGTAGATATATCGAAATATTGATCTGGTTTCCGCTACTCACACATAGAGGACGTTGTTACAAATCCTAAAAAACACTTCACGAAAGCAAAAAAAGAGGGCACCACCTATTACATTATAAGTTCACTTAAGAATTTGCGAAATTAATATTAACAAAGATGGAGGAAATGAAATCGCTTCTATTAGAAATAAGAAATGAACAAAAAACCCAAAAAATTGCTATGGAAGAACTGCGAGAAGAAATTTTAGAAAAAATTGTATCTACGGTCCATGTAAAGCTTCAGGAATTAACTGTAAAACAGGAAGAGCTAGAAGAAAAAATACAAAAACAAGAAAAAACTATAGAGAGAATGGACAAATGTCTAAGGAAGAGAAATTTAGTAATTTTCGGTATAGAAGAATGTGAAAATTTTGAACTTCAAAAGAAGATATTAAATATTATAAATGATGAATTTCAGGTAAAATGCGACGACACAGAGATACAACAAATATATAGAATCGGGAAAAAAGGCAAAAACCCTAGACCAGTGGTACTTTCCTTGACAACTTTCAGCAAAAAACTAATTATTTTGAGGGAATCAAAAACATACCAAACTACACACTATGTTAAAGAAGACTTTCCCATTAACGTACTTATAAAAAGAAAAGAACTACAAGAAATAGCTAGATCTGAAAGAGAAAAGGGGAGGAAAGTTGTGATAAGGTATGATAAATTAGTATACTTAGATAAGAAAAGAGAGGCGACAATACCGGCCGCATCTTCTTATTATGGCAACTTGTCTGAAAATAAACAACAAAACAAAAACACCAATAGGCAAAAGCGCAATATGTCCACTTCACCTGAAATTGCAAAGAACGATAAAGGCGAGAATAGCAAAAATATACCGAAAAAGAACAAATTCAACATGATAGACTATGTAACCCAATCAAATAAGTAGCAATCAGCGGCCCCCCCGGCTCGTTTTCCAATACGGCTTGTCACCGAGGAAAACTACGACTACAACCCTCCAGCACCGAACTCTCCATGTAAAACCAAACGTATTTCAGAAACAGATAACTCTACTAAAACGAATCAAAACTTATATATTTCTACCTATAATGTGAAATCTCTTAAAGGGGAAACGAGAATGATCGAACTAAAGAATGCCTTAAAAAATCTCAAATGGGACGTCATTGGATTATCCGAAGTCAGACGAAACGGATCAAAAATAGAAGAATATGACTGGTGTATTTTTTATCACTTTGGTGAGACTGAAGGATACAGAGGTGTCGGTTTTTTAGTCAAAAAAATACATAAACAAAACATAATTAATTTCTACGGAATATCCGAAAGAGTCGCCCTACTCACCATAAAGTTAATTGATACAATATTTTCCATTATACAAGTATATGCTCCGATGGAAAAAGCTCCAGAAATAGAAATAGATCAATTTTATACCGACATAGAGAAGGCAAAAGAAAAGTCGACTAAAAATCTAATATTAATCGGCGATTTCAACGCAAAAATTGGTATCTCACCTGCACAAATAAGCTCTATCATAGGACCCCATGGCTCAGGTACTTGTAACGAACGTGGAGAAAGATTAAAACAATTTGCGATCGATCAAGAATTATCAATTATAAACACATTGTACAAGAAAAAAGAAAATCAGAGATGGACGTGGCGTTCACCTAACGGCAACACATTAAATGAAATTGATTTCGTCCTGTCTAATAAACCCCATTATTTTACAAATATAGAGTTCATAAGAAAGCTTACATTCCCTTCAGATCACCGACTAGTGAGAGGCACAATGGTACTGAGCAACAAGAAAGAGAGCAGGAAAAAATTTACAAATTCAACATCAAATATAGAGTCGGAAAAAGAATACACAAACTATCGGAAATTACTAAAAGAAAAACTAGATAAATTAGATTTTGAGAAACGAACAATACAGCAATCTTATGATTTGCTAGAAAATGCAATTCAAATCAGTCTAAGAGAAGCAAAAACGTTGAAACAAAATCAGAAATTTAAATTATCCCATAATGTAAAAATATTGATGTCAAGAAGGCATGCTCTACAACACAAAAATGACAAAACTGAATCTGAAAAAGGGGAATTAAAGGAGTTATATAGATTAATATCAAGAAACATACAAGACGAATACGACACATACAAGCTAAATAAATATAAACAATGCATAGAGTCAACAGGTGGCATAAAAAGAGTCGATAAGAAACTTCATAACTGTCAAAATTGGATACCCAAACTGAAAACACAACAAAAAACATCTAGAAATCGGCATGACTTAATCCTTATTGCCACAAAATTCTACAAAGAACTCTATGATGAGAAACAAATAATTAACAGCTGTTACACAACATCACATTTGTTACATAATACAGAAGAGTCGGTAGAGCAATTTTCAAATAAAGAAATAAGCTTAGCAATAAAAAACCTAAATAACCAAAAAAGCCCAGGACCTGATTTCATTACAAATGAGGCAATAAAAGGCGCCGGAAATGTTATAATTGGAGTCTTAGCCAACTTGTTCAATGAAATACTGAAATACAAGACTGTTCCAAAACAATGGTGTGAATCTGAACTAATACTGCTCTATAAAAAGGGCGACCCATCTTCAGTATCAAATTATAGGCCCATTAGTTTGATGACGAACTTATATAAACTCTTTGCACAATGCTTACTAAGAAGAATAGGCCCAAAAATAGATGAAAAACAACCTATAGAACAAGCCGGTTTCAGATCAACATTCTCAACAATAGACCACATGCATGTAGTATGCCAAATTATCGAAAAACACAGAGAGTTCAATAAACCCTTATACCTTGCATTTATTGACTATAAAAAGGCTTTCGACACTATATCTCACAAAGCGATTATGGAAGCTCTTAAATATCATGCGATTGACTACACCTACATAAAAATAATCATGCATATATACAGCAAGTGCAGTAGTAGAGTGAAGCTGGAAAGAAAAGGCCCGTTCTTTAAAATATGCAGAGGCACGAGACAGGGCGACCCAATGTCCCCTAAAATATTCATCGCCGTGTTAGAGCTAATACTCCATGACATTAACTGGAAAAACAAAGGTATTAGACTAGGAGACAAATATCTAAGTCACTTAAGATTTGCTGACGACATTATACTTCTATCGAATAGCGCCAATGAAATCCAAGTCATGATGACAGCTCTACATCGATGTAGTGAAAAAGCAGGACTAGAAATAAATTTCGATAAGACAAAAATTCTGACGAACTCTACGAAGACCAATATAAAAATAAATAACCAGCAAATAGAATACGTAAAAGAATACATATACCTAGGCAAATTAATAACATTTAGAGATATAGATACAGAAGAAATAGATAGGAGAATCACTTTGACGTGGAAGCGATACTGGTCCCTAAAACACTTATTTAAATCAAAAATGCCTATTACACTTAAAAGAAGACTGATGGACTCCTGTATTCTTCCTACTCTCGTCTATGGCTGCCAGACGTGGTCCCTGACGGAAGCAAACGCAAAAAAGATCTCAGTATGTCAAAGGGCTATGGAGAGGAGCTTACTGAAAATAAGACTAAAGGATAAAATAAGAAACGAAGAAGTAAGAAGACGAACGAAAGTGAAAGACGCTATAGATCATGTGAGACAAATGAAGTGGAAGTGGGCCGGACATTTGGCGAGATGCAGAGACGGACGTTGGACGCGGGTGGTGACCGAGTGACGCGGTCCGGAGGGCTGCAAGCGTCGCGTCGGGCGCCCCGTCAAGCGCTGGTCGGACGATATCCGCGCTGTTGCTGGATCTAAGTGGCTCTCACTAGCACAAAGCAGGAAAGAATGGCAAGAACTGGAGGAGGCCTTCACCCGCACGGGGGTTCCTACATAAGACTTAACATAATTACTAACACTTTTAACTTTAATTACTACCTATAATTACTAACATTCTTTACTTTATATTAACGCATAAATTAACTACTTGTAGGTAAAAGGAACAAATAAAGGCTTTTTATTTTATTTTATTTATTTATAAGTAACTCTGTCTGTCTGTCTGTCTGTCTGTCTGTCTTTTACGCAATCAGGGCCGAACCGCTAATTTAAATTGTGATAAAATACTCACATAGAGATACTTGAAGGTCTCGAGATGAACATAGGATACTTTTTTTTCTCATATTTGTAATATTATCGATATATACCAATATATTAAAATACTTTAAATTAATTTGACATGCAATTTATTCTAACAAGTTAATAACAAACGTCGCTAAGCGACCGTTGATAAGCAACGATTTGCAAAGTTTGTTGTTAGAAAACGTCACGCAAAATGAGCTTGCTTCACGCATCTCTCTATTGAAAATTGAAAATAATTTCATAAATATATTTAATAAATATTCGTATAGTTCAAGCGGGCGTAGCCGCGTTCGGGTCCACTAGTATACGAATAAAGCAAAAAGATACTGTTGATACTTATTTGTTCTTTTTGAATACTAAGGGTAGGTAAAGGGAACCTGGTGTAACGATACTATAATTTTTAAATTAAAATTTTCTGTCAACCAGATCAGTTGACATTCATTTAACTTTCAGCGACTGATGTGGATTAACTTTTACAATTATACTGACACAGTAATCCACGAGACACTTTTTTTAACAGCAAATATTTTTATTAAATTAACTTATAAAGTTATTTTTTATATTAATTATATGACTAGTATATTATTTATGTTAAGTTTATTTTAAATAGAGTAAACAATGTGTATTTGTAAAATTATGCAGTGTTTATTGACTTTACATAAGACTCCAGAATTCGTCGGAAAGTGAGGAGTGAAGTGTCATAACACTAGGCTCCCTCTGTCTACCCTGCTACACGCTATATACAACGTGTAGGTGAAAAAAAAAAAAAACATTTAGATTATTCACACTCTCCTTTTAAAATAATTTATATGTATTGCCTAATGTTTGCTTTACGATCAATTTTGCAAATCGAGTTATCCTACAAAACTTAACTAACTGTTAATTTCTACGAGTCATCTTAATAATTAAAATTTTATATAATTTTTACCAATAGAAAAGGCCGATGATGAAACAAAACCTACTAGACTTTAATCTTAAAAGGATTCTACAATAGTATTAAAATGGCTAATAGAGACTTAAAAAGGAACTAATGTAGCTTTTAATGAAATACTAAATGAATAAAAGTAAAAAAAATCACCCATCGAAACCGCAACAGTAAGGGTAGAAAAAATAATGAATAAATAAATCAGCTTCTCGCTGTATCCCGCACATAGCAGGGTAGGCAGAGGGAACCTAGTGTTAAGACACTCTGCGTGTGCGGGATATAGCGTGATGTAACTTATTTTCTTTTATTAGCATTTATATCGAATACAATATACTAAGACCTTCTCTTATCTTATCAGCATTGACAATAGAATAGTCACAATTGTCCAATGATCTTAGGTGAGCTTTGTAGGGATTATCAGCTTCTAAGAACCATACACTAGGATATGTACCTACATACAGTGAATAAGATTTCCCACACGGGCGACCTCTGGTTGTAAATGTGATAGTAGTGGGTTCAAACCCTCCTCGAGTTTTAATTTCCTTGCTATTGTTAGATAAAAATGATACATAGTTTAATACTAAAAAACCATGCTATTCTACACCAAGTGATCTAAGTGCTATAGAATGTGCTCGACGCTGTAAATTGTATGTTTTAAACTCCAATAGTTCACTGGTAACCTCTGAAGGGCTCCAATATTTGCGTACTGGCTCTCTCATCACACCGTCATTGATCCCATCCATAATATTGTATCGTCGCACTATGGGAAATCGAGGTCTGTATCAGATCAAAAATCGATAACTTTTTTATTTGTTAAGATAAACAATTGAATTTTTGCACAAGCATAAAATATGAAATAGTGCGTTAGGTGAAGTTCAGATATTATACTTTTATTGGAGAATATATATATAAAAAAATTATGAAAAGAAAAGTTTTCAGTAAATAATAGTAAAAATTAAACGAATAATAGTAAAAATGTATTATTAAATTAGTTTATTATTATTCTCGAATGCTAAGGAAGAGTTATGTTTTTCGCGCGTATTTTGTATGTATGTACGTATGTATGTATGCAATATTCTTTATTACCTTGTATCTCCAGAACCGCTGAACGGATTTACATAATTGAGGTATCGTTATATTCGCTTTAGCAACCCAAGTGTTCTTAGATAGGTGACGTTAAAAAATAATAATCATGGCGGCTGTGGGACGCTATTGGACTTAGTGAAAAAAAAATTTTTGGTTTCGAATACCACAATATGGATATCAAATTCAAGAGCTCAACACGAGTATTTCAAAAAGGTATATCATGATTATCATTACCATAATGAATCCTAACAAAAATTTGAAAAATAAAAAAATATTAATAAAAAAACAAACACCCCGACTGCATAAATCTGAAAAGAAATTAACAAGCCCAATAGTTTATTAGGATGAACAGTCGGGACCGATAAGTAATTCTTCAATCAATAAAATCTTTACCAGAAACCTCAAATAATTTAAAGAGGTGCTAATTCTTCTCCTATTGAACATAAACCCTGCACCTTCAATGTATGGGAATAATAATTCACGCTTGGAACACTAAAAGTATTCGGCATTTTGAAATTTAGTGAAGACACTTAATAATCAAACGTCTGTTAGTAATTTTATTACTAATTTGTAATATATTTTTTAAATTAATTCACTCTTCATATAATTTCATAAATGAGGGTAGTGTGAATAAATGATTGTGCAAAATGTGTGCAAAATGAAGATAAAACGTCCTTTTATCAATAAATAATAATAATTTAATGAAAATTTACCGCAATCTAATCAATTAAATAGTAAAACATTAGAAACTACAATAGATAGAGTTAAAGTTCCACTCTTATACTATTAACAAAAAAAAAATAGTGCGTCAGGGACGACTTTGTAAAAATGAATTTTGATCTGCCGTTTTTCTACCATTGTCCATAGTGCGTCGCCTAAATTAAGTTACGTTACCTAGCCAAGTATCACCAGGATACACTTATAACAAGTGGTTCAAATTGAGACTCTTCTTTTTTATTACTTAATTTATTAGAGCTTGACCTAATAAAAGTGTGTTAAAAAAGTGCGGTGTCCAATTTGCTACTCAACCCGCTTTATGTCTCGAATTCGACCGAAAAATGGAGAATATAGTGTCTTCAAGCTAGGTTAGCTATCTTTTCGACACTAAACATTTGTGTATTATTTATTTTTAGCATCACGTTGTATGTTTAGCTGGGTAGCCAGAGAAAATGGAGCCCCAAACGCTACCATCACTGCATAGGTACCTCTTTCGCCTCGCCCATCCATCAACCTCTTCATACATGCCCTCCGGGGGTCCTATTGCTTTATACGTGACCATCTTCCAGTATCACCGTTACAGCGTATTCGAAGGTCAGCCGAGGTCTCTCCCTACATCTCTTACCTTACTACTAAAGAAAATATAGGTAGGTAATATAGGTATAATATTAAAAAATACATATACATAAATATATTTAAAAATAACCGAATATATATTTACTGTATGTCAAAAAAACCCAAAACAACGAAATCTGAATTTGAACTTAGATCTACTACAATAAACGACCCAACTACGCAGCAACACTTGACCTCGAACAAATCGAGTTATTCTTTAATATTATTATGAAAAGATAAGAAACGAAATCATAGCATTTTCATTCTTTTTCTTTCAAATGTTACCTTAATATTCGGTGAAAAAACGTAAATTACCTATAGCGTACTCTTCCATTCCCCCAAGAAAATTTGAAAATATCTTACCGACCTTTTCGCACGAACCACCTCAGTGATTAATTTTTAGCGAAAACGACCTTTTACAAAAATGTTTTTTTTTTCATTTTCGGGGTAACATTTTTTTTAAATATACATAAAGTTAGATGCACGCAATACGACAATTAAGAAAATAATGACATAATTTCTTAATAATCTATATTATATTCTAAAAATCAGCTTCACGCTGTATCCCGCACACAGCAGGGTGGGTAGAGGGAACCTAGTGTTAAGACACTCAGTTCCCCACTTTCTGCCGAATTCTGGAGGCATTGCGTGGTGAGTGGCAGTAACCCTGAACTCAACGCCGCGCTTTTCCTCGACACCAAAGCGAAGAAATGGAAATATAAACGTACTTACATAAATATTTCACTTCCTCGAGTGGGGATCGAACCCACAACCGTTTCGTTACAGTCACACCCTTGTGCCGCTGCGCCACGATTATCGATATTATATTCTCTTCCAGAAATACATCGATATCCTCGCGAAGAGTACTGAACCGATTTTAATTCAAATTTATTTGTTTGAAGATGACATTCTTATTGTTAGTGTTTTATCTAAAAGTGTTTAGCCATCTACAAACAATATAAAGTTAAAAGTCTAAAAATACTTTATCCGGGCTTAAACTTTGTCCCAGTATTGCACCTAATGCGAGTGGAGAGGGATCCTGCACGACTTGCAATTTTCTTTAAATCCTTCACCGAACACTAAGTTGACACTTTTATACTCGATTTTTCGATAGCCAGTACCTAGAATGTAATTATATAAAGCTTATTTTTCGTTATATAAAACCTAATCAATAGTGCAGTTCAAATGTAATCCATTTTAGTTAACTTCTTATAGCTTCACGTTCCCGCATATAGCTGGGTATGCAGAAGGAACCTGGGAGCCTAGTATTAAGACAATCCGTTCCCATTAAACCACTATCCGTCGAATACTGAAGTCCTTGTGTGTTGAATGGCAGAACCCAACGAGGTAATTTGCCTCCCTACCAGAGCGATGAAATGAAAATATTAAATTCCTGGAGACGAGACCGTCATGGCGCAGCGGCTTTTGGCTGTAACGCGACGGGTGTGGGTTCGACCCCCACTCGAAGAAGTGAAATATTTATTTACGTTTATATTTCCATTTCTTCGCTCTGGTGTCGAGGCAAAGCGCAGCGTTGAGTTCTGATACAGCGTGAAGCTGATTTTATTTAATTTTCTAGAGTGAAAATCGAACCATGACAGGCGTCACAAATAAATTATCCATTATCCAGATCTCCACCATCCAACTAATGTCATTTGTTCTTCCTTTCATCTAAAGCTGGTTCTCCGCGAAAGAGAGAAGCGTTTCTAATATATATTATGTATATTTACTTACGTATATAAAACAATACGATGTTGAAATGCTGATTTACGACTTGTTTGCGAATAAATATCCTCTTTTCGACCTTTTTTTCTTCTATGGTTTAACTTTATGGTAAATAACGTTGGTCTCTTGGTTTGGTTGTATTCACTTGTTTTTTTTTACAGTTCGCCTTCAACCTAATGTCATAACACTCCGTTCTCCACTTGCCATTAAGAATATTTTTTAAATTATAGTGGACAGGTATATGTATATTGTACAGTATTTTAATGAATAAACAAACAATAAACCGGTGATCGGACTGACGTGAGTCCCATAAATATTTGTTTTAGATATAAATCGAACCTACGTCTTTCAGCTAAACTTTCTAGAGCTGTTTCTAGACAAACAGACTACACTTTTTCTCATTTATAATATTAGTATTTACATATATAAAGTTGTAAAAATGACGAGAACTCGTAAAAGTTTAGGAAAGCTTACAAATAACACTGGAATTAGGCTAAGTAAACATTTTCTACGAACTCCGCAATATCCATCTTTTAAGCCGTCAACTTACAGTTGATAAGTAAGACGTAGATAGTAATAAAAAAATATCATGATGATTTATATGAAAAGTTATTTAGGTTTTTTTTTCGTATTGCTTTATATGTTTGTTTTTCTCTATTTGTTTTATTATGAAGATCTCTCCTGAGCTGCTTTAATTTAGTTTTAAAGCTCTCATTCGAACAATAAACCGAATTTTACTAATTCTCTGAAATCTAATCTGAAATATTTAATATATTAATTTCCTTCTGGCAATGGACCCAAGCGCGGCGCCGCTTCCACCACTCAACAGGCGATGCCGCCAGAAATCGGCGGGAACTGAAGGACGGAGTGCCTTAAGTTCTAGGTATCCCTAGTTTCGAGGTTCCCTCTGCCTTCCCTGTCATGTGCGGGATAAGGGTAAAGATAAAAACAAAAATTGTAAGAATATTGAAATGGATTATTTTTCATTTCCGTTTAGTAAGACTAAGAGCGTCGTTAATTTGTGTCTGTCAAGATGCAGTATCTTAAATTTCGAAGAATAGTCTCGATATAGTCTCGACACCAATATCCCTTGTATTCTTTTAACACTAGTTTCCCTTTGCATATGCTGGTCCTCTTACGAATGAAACGAGAAGCTGAAAAAAAGCTCAATTGCAAAATGGCATTCAGACAGAGACCCAAAGCGGTTCTATTGTAATATACAAAGGTTGTAAACCAAAAAATTCAAACCTTTTTTTCCTTCTAAATAACGAAAACAACCCTCTAAGGCCGTGTAAAAAACATGCACCCTTTTTTGTACCGACTTTACAGCTTTACAATAATCCCAGAATGTATTTAAATTTTCATCGTTTAGTTTGTTATGTTCTCGTTGATTTTATAATGAACCAATATTTGAGAAAACTAACACAGCTCTACGTTTATAGCACGATTTTCATTAAAAGTTTCTAAATATTTACTTATAAATAATATTTGAGTTGAGGTAGTCGTAACGCTGTGGCACAAATGTGTGAGTGAAAACACGACAGTTGTAGGTTCAATTACCGCTCGGGAGAATGATTTGTTCAATATTTTCATTTCCTCATTCTGATTTTAAGGCAAAGCGAGTCATAGAGTTCTGTCACCTAGCATACACCAAAAATTAAACGGAAAGTAGAGAAAAGAGTGTATTAACACTAAATTCCCTCTGCCTTTTCCACTACATACGAAATACAATGAGAAGCAAAAAAGGAAGTGATTTTTTCAAAAATCATTTTAGAACTAAAGGTGTTAATCCAATTGTGCTCTTTATTTTTATGATAGTATCGCAATAAGATTTAAAATGTCTTTATTTCTCTACTTCAATATTTGTCACTCGCCATTTATTTATAGAGCTGTTACTTAAGGAAAAACAGGTGTTCGAGTTTCATTGTTAGTGTTATTGATAAAACCCAGTCAAGTTACGTGATGAAAGGCAAAATCCAAGGTGGCCCTCGTATCATTTGGACAGATGTCACATCTATTTTATTTCATGAGTACCCAAAACTATCACCTCGAGACGTTAAAAGGGTTATAAGAATAATTTGCAATAAAAAATTCTAGCTCATATCCTAGCTTGAAAATTTATACAAACTTTTCGATGTATTTACGTATATATAAGATGTTTATAAATGTTATAATTGTTTTAAGGCAGTTCCAATTTTTTTTTTTGAATTTTTTTCTGAACTTTCTTGTTGTATTTGGGACATTGCGTTTGGAGTGGGGAAACTCAACGAAGCGCTTTATTCACACCGACTGACTGCGCCCCAAAGTCCTTCTATACGTGTAATAAGTCTACAATAAAAATTTCCCCGAGCGTCAATCGAACCCATAAACGTCGCGTCATCTTATACGCGTTTGTCCACTGCGTCGCTACGGCTTCTAATATATAAAAAAAACAATCAAAATCAGCTTCACGCTGTATCCCGCACACAGCAGGGTAGGTAGAGGGAACCTAGTGTCAAGACATTACGTTCCCCACTTTCTGCCGAATTTAGAAGGCATTGCGTGTTGAGTGGTAGAACTAAACGCCGCGCTTTGCCTCGATACCAGAAGAAATGGAAATATAAACGTAACTAAATATTTCACTTGCTCGAGTGGGGATCGAATCCACAACCGTCGCGTTACAGTCACACCCTTGTGCCGCTTGGCCAGGACTCCCTCAACTCCTCGCCTTGGTTTCGGCTTCTGCTATATTATTATAAATTAATACATAATATAAATGAACAAGTTAGTAGATCTAAAGTCTAAACAAACTAAGATAGTCCGTAGCTCATCCGTCAGTTTTAGTTACTTGATAGCGACCGCCGTCGGTCTCGAAGTTGCTTTATCGAGCGCTCGTTACCCGTTATGTTGCTTCGTGAACTTGGTGAACAAACACTAACTATGTATTATAACCATTTTGTAGTTCAGTACTTTTTTATAAAAGGAAATTGTTGCTCTTTGGAAAATTTTTATATATTTATATTTAGCATACGAGGCCAGTCGTGGTGCAGGGGTACGACGTGCGACTATAAACACGACTAGCTGTGGGTTCAGTCCCCGCGGCGTTGAGTTCCGCTACTCTGCGGGAAAAAGCGTGAAACTGTAAAGAAACTATAAAAAAATTTATTTGCCCCTAAATATTAAATAATAAATGCTAGAAACCTACATAAATCTAGTTTCAAATGAAGCCATTTAATTTAGATGCAGTCGGGAGACTAATTTGATATACATCCTGCAATCACGGTGAGGTGCGAACACTGTGTTCCCTCTGCCTAGCCTGCTGCGTGCGGGATACAGCGTGAAGTTGTTTTTTTTTATAAATAATATTCTTTTATATTTAAATGCCTGAACAATGAAGATGTTTGTAGACCTAGCGAGGCTAGAAATATGCCAAACAATACATCATTCATTCATTTATTTTTTTATTTATAAAAATTGCTTAAAATTATACGCTCACAAGAATGTTAGTACTTATAATTTGTATTGAATATTAATTTCTATGATTTCTAAGAGCATTTTTAACTAGCTGGCAAAAATATTCTTAAAATGGAATGAAATATTAAATTCTCATTCCAATCCTGTTATTACTGTGCGAACGAGAGCAAATCGACAATTGCTTAATCCTATTTCCATTGAATCGTTTTATTATTTCGATTTCATTTGTAAATCGATTAAAGGAACTACGGTTTGGGTTTCAATTCAATGATTTACAACGAATGATGTAGATGAAAGGAATTATTTATAGATTCAGGGTAAGTACAACGTATGCGAAAATTTGTGTTTTCTTCTATTATTATTTACTTGGTTATTTACTAATTTGTTTTGGGTTCAGTGCAATGGAGCTTTTCAGGAGTACTAAGACGTGTTTTCTCGCAAAGCTAGATAGAGTTAGATGAATGTGAAAAAAATCCATTCCCCACTTCTTTTTTCTGCCAAAATCTGGAGCTATTGTGTGTTGATTGTCAGAGCTAAACGCCGCACTTCATGGGTATATTTCAATTCTTGAAATGTCTATCTTAAGTAAGAAAAAACATAAAAATAATACACATTGTGATATAACATTAGCTTTAACCTGTGACTTCGGCCCCGAGATCAAATGAAGATAGTTCTAAATGTTGTGTATGACATGTCCTAAACGCCCAAGGTGACTGTCCGCAGGTACAGTGGATTACGTCGAAAGGTTGCTCATGTTTTATCTATGCTATATAATATATAATAGACTATCCACCACAAAAGGCCAGTTGTTAACGTAGAGTAGCAAACGTACTTCTTTCTGTAAACGCAACGGGTTCTGGGTTCGATTCCCACGTGAGGAAATTAAATGTTTAGTGCAATGCCTCCAGAATTCAGCGAAAATTGGGGAATGGAAGTTTCCTAATGAGTACAGAGTATCTTAACATTGAGTTCCCAGGTTCACTCTGCCTACCCTACTATATGCGAGATATTGGTGAAGTAAATCATAAAAAAACACAAAAAAGATGCAAATCGCACCCGAGATAACAACATTCCACAAAATAGATTCTTAGTTCTATTATGTTAATCTAGAAGTGCATTTTTTTTTCAATGCATTAAATATTTATGTACAGAAACCATTTCTATTACAAGTACCTATCTTACATTTACATATGTATAATCTAAATATTTTTATATAAATAAAGCTATTTATGAGGCCAGTCGTGTGACTGTAAACACGACAGTTTATGGGTTCGATTTCCACTCGAAGAAATAAAATACTTAATATTAGCATTTCTTCGCTCTTTGAGTTCCCACTCAACACACAATACCTCCAGATATTGACAAAAGTGAAGAGCGGAGTGTCTTACCACTAGGCTCCCTCTGCCTACAATAATACTGTCTTAATTATAGAATTAATATATTCGTATTAATCTAAATGTATTGAGCCTTCACATTGTATCTACATATTTGAATAAATACAAACACCATGTATAATGCTCGCTTTGTACTAAATATACGTTTTGTAAACAAATTTGTACGATATTAATACGTACATTGATTATGTGGGTAGTTAGAGTTTAATATTGCATGATGTTTATGGATAGAATTAATATACATATATGTAAAAGCAGATTTAAGCGTTTAATTTTCGTTGTTATATATGTTTCATATTGGGAAGTATGCGAATAAAACATAATGTCTAGACACTACATTCCGCACTTTCAGTTCGTTTGAGATACATTGAAAGTTGAAAAACAACGCACTTTTGAAGTTGTCATGGCGAAACAGCAGTAAGGTGTGACTGTAACGCGACGGTTGTGAGTTCGATCCCCACTCGAGGAATTGAAATATTTATTTACGTTAATATTTACATTTCTTCGCTCTGGTGTCGAGGCAAAGCGCGGCGTTGAGTTCTGCCACTCAACACGCAATGCCTTCTGAATTCGGCAGATAGTGGGGAACTGAGTGTCTTAACACTAGGTTCCCTCTGCCTATCCTGCTATGTGCAGGATACACCGTGAAGCTGATTTTTTAATGGAAAAAGTGTTACAGAACAGTTTAATATTACAGTTGTATTTCTACGGCTTCGGGCATTTGGTCAAATAGAGATAACTAAGAGTTTTACTTCATGCTCTCGGAAGGTCGTTTTACATTTTTTATCATATCTTTGCTGCTATTAATCGTGGGGTCATATTATTTAATTAAACTTTCTCGATAATGAAACTTTTTGACTTATAATATTTAACATAAAATTGATATTTATTTTCAATTAGAACCAGTAGTTCCTGAGATTAACGCATTTAACCAAACAAACTCTTCAACTAAACAATATTATATAGAATTATAATTCCCCGTTTATTCTTCGATTACTAAAAAAAACATTAAATAATAAAAAAAACTTCCATTCCTTATATCACAGAGTATTTATCAGTATTCCACCACAAATAGCGTTCAGCAAATGAGGCCCTGAGACGGATAATGGTCCCTCCGACGGGATTGCGCCTTTGCATTTATAGCACCGAGAAGACTGAATGAAATCGAATAGAAGTATTATTAATGAAGTTAAATTTCATAATTTTTTTTTCAGTCGTCTTTTTTCTTTTTTCTTTTATTATTGATAGTCAAGCATTTGTCCACTATCTCACCTGGTGGTAAGTGATGATGCGAACGAAGCTGGAGCATGCTTGCCTAGATAGTGCCTATTCACTCGTTCTTTAAAGAGGGCCAGGTTATACTTGTCGGGGAACAGTTCAGCAGGCAAGGAGATCCACTCCTTAGCCGTTCGCATCAGGAAAGTGGAGGCGATACGCTATGTACGAAAAGGTGGTATTAGGTTCCCTCTGCCTACTCTACTGGCAACCTTACATTTTATTTATTTGATTTCTTTCTCACAGTTTTCTTTAAACACTGTCTAAGAAAGGATTCGAAGTGACTCTTTCCACCCGACAACAATTCAACTATAGATATACCATAATCTGTCTATTGAAGAAATAAAAATATTTTTATTTAAGCTTTTTCTAAAAGAAAATGAAATGTTAAAAACTAAGGAGCATATATATATTTCTGAGTAGCTAGTGGCCAGATCTTGTTCTCCATTTATTAAAGCCCCGGAGCAATTTCCAACGGAAAAATACAAGTTGAAAAAATAGCTTATATTTTTCGCCGGTGTAAGGGTGTTTATAATATCTGATGCATTTTAAACTATAGTTTAAAGAGAATAGATTCTTTATAAGAAACTAGAAATTTCTTTTTATATATAAAATTCTTTAGTATGTGATAAGTAACAAAATAAATTAAATTTGTATTTTTTTTTATATTCGGAAAATTGGTGCTAGTTGTTATGCTATATTTGCAATTAAAACAATGTTGCTATATTTGCAATTAAAATAATATTCTGGCAAATAATATTCATTTCTTCGTCAATCTCTTAACTATTCTTTATTCCAAAGTAGTGAATTAAAATTTTCTATGAAAATTATAACACTAACCTTGCTTCGCGAAATGAGGGCTTATAATGTCAAATTTTGAAAACCGACAGACTCTCGGCTAAACAAAGGCAGACAACTAACAACTTAATATATTTTGCTTGCTTTGTACCAACAGAAATAACGAAAAACTAAATAAATTGTGAATGTTAAAACATTATTATTTTTAAATATATAAATGGAAAAATTATAATTATTTCAAATTTTTCTTTTAAATCTAGACTTCTAATATTGTGTGGAATAATACCTACTGAAATATCTACAAATATGAATCATCTATCAGCCAAGTCCATTGCTGGACATAGACCTCCCCTAATGCTTGCCACTCCGTCCGATCCTGCCCCCTTTGAATCCAGCGGAAAACTATGAAATATGAATATTACATATAAATTATTTATTATCATTACCAAAGTAGAATAAACGTATATGCAGTAAAATATGTTTAATAACTCATGACAATATGTTAGAAGTTTGTAAACGACTTCGAGTTTCATAATTAACTTCGCTTAGCGCGCTCTGTGCGCTTATAACTCACAAATGCTACTTTACTTTCCTAAAAGATAATTCTATGACTTGTCAGGGTTAACTTCTAATGTTTCTCGTTGGTGAGGAGACGGGATTTAATGATAAATCTCTCTGTTTTCCAGTAAATAGGTATTTGTGGCAATAAAATTATAGAACCGGGACGATGACGGAAAGAGAAATACGTTTAGTTGTCCACCATTTCGTTTGTGTGACTACACAAAACAAAAGACAAAATTTTACGTTTTCCTATAGACTTATAGAAAAACGTAAAATTTTGTCTTTTCCCGTTTGCGTTAGAATTTCGGGAAATCCCTTCTTAATGTTTTCTTATAAGTCTAAAGCCAAAAAAAAAAACAATTCTCGTGATTGTTGTAATATGTAGAATTTAAACCTTATCCTATCCTATATCCTATATCTTATAAAACAAAGTCGCTTTTCGTGTCTGTCTGAACTTTCTAACTCTTCTTCTTCTAAACCACCCAACGGATTTTTATACGGTTTTCACCATTAGGTCGAGTATTTCTCAGGGAAGGTTTATATATAGTTTATTATTTGCACATTCTTATGTAAATTAACATAAATACGATAAATGTGTCTAAAGTCCTACCCATTGATACACTTTCGCGCATGCGCTGCTTTAATGTTAAGTACTACATGAAAATAATGTACTGGAGTATTGTTCCTCTTAATAAGATCTACAAAAAAGTCCGCGACGGCATATTTTTATCTGTTAAGGATAACGTGTAGTGATCATATTTCTGTCTAAAAATAATAATTTCAATATATTTTTTATTGTGAGGGATATTTTTCCATAATGGTATTAATCCTTATCCTTTAAAATACTTTATTAATTTTCTACGTTAAACGAAGATAAAATTTGCTGTTTACACTATTTCGAAATTGCGAATAGTTTTAGAGAAAAACGCAATTGTTAACACATCACGCCGTTCACACATCAGTTGTATCGAGTCAAGTTTCACTTATCCCTTACTCTCAGCATATAAATAAGTATATTAGTTACGTAGGCCATTTAATGTAGATCAAAACTGTCTTTTACTTTCATTTTAATAAGTACTTTAGAAGTTCTTACAATATCAAAAAATCCTTGCTGCGAAACGCGCCCCGCGACGTTTTGCTTATACGCGTTATGAGCAGTCATTGGTGGTTCAGTGGTAGAACGCTCGCCTGCCACGCGGGCGGCCCGGGTTCGATTCCCGGCCAATGCATTCTATTTAATTTTCCTCACAGGCAGCCACGTAGTGCTTGCTTTTCATCAGGGACAGAATACCCTCTTCAGGATTAACCACAAGCTTGAAAAAAAAAACCCGCCTGTCTCTATAGCAAAGAAGATTAGATGCGTTTGCACGTATTGGATAATTGGAATTGAATGTATTATTTCAGCGCGATATATTTGGTTTCATATTTTTTGTAGTAGGTAGGCTTTTGTTTATAATTTCTTCCCTTTAAAAATAGTCATTTAACTATCTAAAAATAGTCATTTAAATATATTTTAATAAGTACTTGAAAAGATTAGTAGCACAAATTTAAAATTACGGTACCTACTAAAAAATCCTTGCCGAGTAAAACAATTGGAAAATCCTTATTGAAACTACGAAAATGCGGGTTGTATTAGAGTTTAATTAATTTTCACATTATCTTAAGTGCTTTGCAAACATACATTATATGAATAATCCAGTAATAAAAGCGGGCGAAGCCGCAAGGGGGTCGCTAGTATCTTATAAAACAAAGTCGCTTTTCGTGTCTGTCTGAACTTTCTAACTCTTCTTCTTCTAAACCACCCAACGAATTTTTATGCGGTTTTCACCATTAGGTCGAGTATTTCTCAGGGAAGGTTTATATATAGTTTATTATTTGTACATGCTTATGTAAATTAACATAAATACGATAAATATGTCTAAAGTCCTACCCGTTGAGACACTTTCGCGCATGCGCTGCTTTAATAGTAAGTACTACATGAAAATAATGTACTGGAGTATTGTTCCTCTTAATAAGATCTATAAAAAAGTCCGCGACAGCATATTTTTATCTTTTAAGGATAACGTGTAGTGATCATATTTCTGTCTAAAAATAGTAATTTCAATATATTTTTTATTGTGAGGGATATTCTTCCATAATGGTATTAATTCTTATCCTTTAAAATACTTTATTAATTTTCTACGTTAAACGAAGATAAAATTGCGAATAGTTTTAGAGAAAAACGCATTTAATTGTTGACACATCCCGCCGTTGACTCATCAGCTGTGTCGACTCAAGTTTTACTTATCCCTTACTCTCAGCATATAAATAAGTATATTAGTTACGTTGGCCATTTAATGTAGATCAAAATTGTTTTTTACTGTTTTTCATTTTAATAAGTACTTAAGAAGTTGTTACAATATCAAAACATCCTTGCTTGCGGCTCGCCACTCGCCATGCGTCCCGCGACGTTTTGCTTATACAAGCGCGTCATGAGCAGACATCGGTGGTTCAGTGGTAGAATGTTCGCCTGCCACGCGGGCAGCCCGGGTTCGATTCCCGGCCGATGCATTCTATTTAATTTTCCTCACAGGCAGCCACGTAGTGCTTGCTTTTCATCAGGGACAGAATAACCTCTTCAGCATTAACCACAAGCTCGAAAAAAAACCCGCCTGCCTTTATAGCAAAGAAAATTTAGATGCGATTGCGGTTAAAAATAGTCATTTAACTATATTTTAATAAGTACTTGAAAAGATTAGTAGCACAGATTTAAAATTACGGTACCTACTAAAAAATCCTTGCCGAGTACAACAATTGGAAAATCCTTATTGAAACTACGAAAATGCGGGTTGCATTAGGGTTTAATTAATTTTCACATTATCTTAAGTGCTTTGCAAACATACATTATATGAATAATAGTTAAAGCGGGCGAAGCCGCAAGAGGGTCGCTAGTATCTTATAAAACAAAGTCGCTTTTCGTGTCTGTCTGTTGTTTCTAACTCTTCTTCTTCTAAACCACCCAACGGATTTTGATACGGTTTTCACCATTAGGTCGAGTATTTTTCATAGAAGGTTTATATATAGTTTATTATTTGTACATTCTTAAGTAAATTAACATAAATACGATAAATGTGTATAAAGTCCTACCCGTTGAGACACTTTCGCGCATGCGCTGCTTTAATGGTAAGTACTACATGAAAAAAATGTACTGAAGTATTGTTCCTCTTAATGAGATCTACAAAAAAGTCCGCGACAGCATATTCATATCTTTTAAGAATAACGTGTAGTGATCATTTTTCTGTCTAAAAATAATAATTTCAATATATTTTTTATTGTGAGTCATATTTTTCCATAATGGTATTAATCCTTATCCTTTAAAATACTTTATTAAATTTCTACGTTAAACGAAGATAAAATTTCCTTTTTACAATATTTCGAAATTGCGAATAGTTTTATAGAAAAACGCATTTAATTGTTGACACATCCCGCCGTTGACACATCAGCTGTATGTTACTCAAGTTTCACTTATCCCTTACTCTCAGCATATAAATAAGTATATTAGTTACGTTGGCCATTTAATGTAGACCAACACTGTCTTTTACTGTTTTTCATCTTAATCAGTACTTTAGAAGTTGTTACAATATCAAAAAATACCGCGCCCCGCGACGTTTTGCTTATACAAGCGCGTCCGCCGCGCCGCCTGCCTTATACGCATCGGTGGTTCAGTGGTAGAATGCTCGCCTGCCGTGGGCGGCCCGGGTTCGATTCCTGGCCGATGCATTCTATTTAATTTTCCTCACAGGCAGCCACATAGTGCTTGCTTTTCATCGGGGACAGAATACCCTCTTCAGCATTAACCACAAGCTCGAAAAAAAAACTCGCCTGCCTCTATAGCAACGAAGACTTAGATGCGTTTGCACGTATTGGATAATTGGAGTTGAATGCATTATTTCAGCGCGATATATTTGGTTTCATATTTTTTGTAGTAGTTATTAGTAGGTAGGTTTTTGTTTATAATTTATCCCGTTTAAAAATAGTCATTTAACTATATTTTAATAAGTACTTGAAAAGATTAGTAGCACAGATTTAAAATTACGGTACCTACTAAAAAATCCTTGCTGTGTAAAACAATTGGAAAATCCTTATTGAAACTACGAAAATGCGGATTGCATTAGGGTTTAATTAATTTTCACATTATCTTAAGTGCTTTACAAACATACATTATATGAATAATCCAGTAGTAAAAGCGGGCGAAGCCGCAAGAGGGTCGCTAGTTTCATATAATTCCCATATTTTTGTTATACTAATTTTTAACACTTATTGCTGGGGAATTTGATTAAAATTATAATCTGCCTACAGAGATTTTTTTATTTCACCGTGTATCCTGCACAAAACATGGCAGAGGGAACCTGAAAGGCTTATATTAAAACACTATAACTCTCTGTCTATTAATCGCGAGATTGCACGAAGCTATATCAAGCTGAAATTAATGTAAAATATATAGACCTGGGGTCTCTATGGGACTCATACAAATCAAGTTTCGAAGTCATCGCAATTCAAATGCAAATGCAATGATGCATTGTTTTTGCTGCATTTTGTATAAAACTGGCCGCGTAATCACAACCTATATAGGATGCTCTGTTCGTGGACTACAGTAATGATGAAATTTGGCGCGTAAATCGTAAAATAAATAAAAGAAAAAATGGAAAAGCCTTAATATATAGATATTTCATGGAAACATGTGGTAGAGACGGTGAACACACCCAAAAAAGCAAAAGAGAATATAAAAGGTTGCCCAATTCACTTTAAGTGATCTACGTCATTCAAATAGTCCCGTGGGACGTGCTATAGTAAAAAGCAAATCACAAGATCCTAACGAAAACCTAAAAAGGGTTTCTCTCAATTTTATTTTATATCAAACTAGTGGACTTCGGCGGCTTCGCCCGCTTTACACTCCTAGTACTTGTAGTAACGAAGTTTCATACAAACTATCAACTCCAAAAACAACCCCTTAGGAGTCGAATATTGCAAATTCTCGTTTTAGCGAGCACCTACGCCCTATAAGTAACTTCTAAGCAAAATTTGATACTCCTAGCTGCGGTAGTTTCCTTCACCTTTCGATTTTATCTATATAAAATCGAAAGATCTATCTATATATAGATAATGTTTATATTTACAAAATAGATAAAATTCGGCTTTAGCAATCAAAATGTGTGCATGCTCCAAAATAAACCACGGAAATAAGAAATCACGGAAATATCTATGTCTTATATTCTTGTCTTCTCGTCGCAGTTTGTTTGCTAGAGTCGACAAATGAAAAGAATTTTAAAATTCTTATCGTGCTGGATGCTTATTGAACCCACAACCATCACGTTTACGATCTTACTATCATACAGCCTTATATACATACATAGGTACTCGTATAGGAGTAAAAAAATTATCATTCTTTCCATTACACGTGTAAATCGTGTTCTTTCGGAGAATTTAATTCTCAGCCCTAATTACTTTAAAAACATCGATTTGCTTTTTATATGATATCATATTTTTGCCAACTAGAGGTTTTTATGTTATTTTTTTTAAGACATCACAAATTTATATTCGTAACAAGGTAAAATTTTTTACGGATAATTATGTAAGCGAAATATTGGATCTATTAAAAATTTCGAACGTAGCGTGTTTTTTTTTATTAAAAAAACTTGTCGCAAAATCTTCGAGATATTATAAAAGGCATCTTACATAGACGATTAAACTGAGTCTGTTTTGATAATTTGAATTATTGGCTGAATATTTATCATAAAATATATTATTATAACTATAATATAAGAGAATACAGGCTGTCGTGGTACAGGGTCTAAAACTAA
The DNA here is from genome assembly GCA_016802625.1 of Heliconius numata. Lineage (NCBI taxonomy): Eukaryota > Metazoa > Arthropoda > Insecta > Lepidoptera > Nymphalidae > Heliconius > Heliconius numata. The sequence goes on from JAEBDU010013188.1 coordinate 414,168, forward strand.
AACTTTGCCTTAAAACTATTACAGTGTTTCAAAATATTTACATTATTTACAAAATATTTTTTTTTATTTATTTAAGTCATTCAGGCGAAATGTGGAATGTTATATACATACATATAAAAATGAACGAATAACTCGAGCGTAACACCCAGTGCTTTTCCCGTGACGTTCTAGTTACAAACGCTTATAGCGACACACTTCAATAAGAACATTGATTTTATATTATAAAAGTATTAAGTCGAATTTAAAAGTAAGAGTCTTGTATATATTTTTTAGTTTCGTGTCTAATTGGCAAAAATAAGCTAGTTTTAAGTTGAATAGCGGAATTTTCCGCCGCTTATTGTCGTACTGGATCAGGAAAATGAAAATAGTTATTTTTCTGTTATTAGAAATTTACATGACAAAAACAAATTAATTTCAACCACTGCATACTGTAATCCTTGAAAGAAAATTAGTTAGTTAATTTAATTTAAATATTTTATCTTAAAGGCCTTCATGGTCTGTTGGTATAAATAAGGGTGTGGAACCTACCCGCAGCAGTGCTTCCAAGTCGATATGACATGTGTACCTCCAAAAAGCGCGTCTACCTCCACCTTAAAGGCCGGCAACGCACCTGTAACTCCTCTGGTCTTGCATGGGGTCGAGGGCGGCAGTGATCACTTACCATCAGGTGACCCGAACGCTCGTTTGCCTTGTCCTTTTAATAAAAAATAATAAAAAAAAACAAAATTAATTAGAAACGCGTGCAGACTGAATGGACACGTGTATACACAAAATGGATCGCCTACCCACGTGAAATTGGTAAAACCTCAGTAGAAATTATTTGGTTACGAGTAAATGGTGTTTCGATTTATATTTTTTTTTTTTGCTCCACGTTGTATCCCCTTTAACATAATAGGAAGAGGGAAATTTGGAACCTAGTGTTAAGACACTGGTCCCATTAATATACTTCCGTTTTTCACTTTTCGTCGAATTCTGTAGATATCGCGAGTTGACTGGCGGCTTGCCTCGTTACTAGAGCAAGGAACTGAAAATATAGTTAGTAATATATTCTTCTAGTGGAAATCGAATTCATAACCTATCGCGCTTCTATTTTTACAATTTGCGATACGGAACCGTGAGTTGAATATTTTCAAATATACAGGTGTCCCAGGAGTCAACGATAAAACGAAAACAGGTGATAGACCAAGTCGTGACAGTTATGGGAAAAATATAAAAAAAATCTGTGTCATGTATTTTTCATATTATATTGATTTAAAAAAATATCGGAAAAACCGACACCCTGTGATGATTTTTCAAGTCCTAAGACTACAAATATTATTCTTTTTTCATTTTTTTTTCTGTAATGTGGGGCTCCGACTTAGGGGCTGACCCAGGACCTATAAGGATAGTGCTCGAGTCCGCGATCTCGCAGGCCATATAATCGGTCTTTGATACATTGCCAATATGCATTTCATTCATGGAGAATGGTTATGTAATGCTAATGCTGCAGCTAGAATGTACCGGAAAAGATACCAAAACGTTGAACGTCATCCCGATTATCGTGTATTTCGATTTTTCTCTCTTCAACAAAGAATTAATCCGGCAAGTATCGTACCATTTCGGAATCCATATTAAATGCGCCTACTTTTAAAGTTATTTGCAAAAACAGTGTAGTACATTTTTTTTATAGTACAGTCGATTAAAGTTGGGTGTACTAAATATTTAGAATTTAATATTTGGCAAAAACACGGCATTTTATTGAAAACCGATCCAGGTATGTTTCAATTTTAAACTGTAATTCACAGAAGGGTTACTCATGATTACATTACAGGAAAAAAGAGTAATATTTGTAGTCTTAGGACTTGAAAAATCATCACAGGGTGTCGGTTTTTCCGATATTTTTTTAAATCAATATAATATGAAAAATACATGACACAGATTTTTTTTTATATTTTTCCCATAACTGTCACGACTTGGTCTATCACCTGTTATCGTTTTATCGTTGATTCCTGGGACACCATGTACATATGTCTGACTCAAATTCAATTAAAAAAATTAAGTGAACGCCTATTTAGTTCTTGGATTAATTACCTAGAGTGAAGAACAACCAATATGTACGAAAAATGTGATACCTACACTATATAAGAAAAAGATTAAAGAAAACATTTTTACACGTGTATACGACCACAACACTATCAATGCAAAATATTCTTTTAGAAAACATATTTCCTTCACAAACGACACAATAATGAGAAGAAGAAGAAAAATTTCTTTTCGATTTTTTTCTACTATAAATTCATATATAAGACGTTGACATTAAACGTATAAGAAATATTTTATTCATAAATCCTTTCATACTCGAGTGGGCTTGTTTCATTAGGTAACGTGATTATTTACACAAAATTAAATAAAAACATATGTATTTTTATTTGATTTTTTTCCATTATATTTATGTATCTTCAGAACCGTTAGGGGCAACCTGCAAAAATACTTAATTTCAAAGGTATTATGTTCAATGCTATATTTTGTATAATTTGATAAGGGCTGTCCCAGCAAATGCTGTTTGTATTAGATGAGGTGTTCAAATATAAGCCTCATATCTCCTTGGGATTTATTTATAGTCATTAAAAATGCCAATCTAATTGAAAATTGAAGATGCGTAAATTGAATTGGTTCATCTATAGGTATATTAGAGTTTCGTGGTATTAATATAATTTAACCTCCGAATTTGTCATTTAAAATGTCTTCGAATATATTTTTCACTAGTGGACCCGGACGCGGCTACGCCTGCTTGAACTATAAGAATATTTTTGCGTCGGTCATACTGTGCCGCCCGTAGGCTAGGTCCTTTCGAATCAGTGATCCTTAATTATTTATTAGTATGTTATACAGTAAACTATAATTTCAATCTAGATTAAATGCTAAAAGTGACTATAATATTTATTTTCATAAGGATGAATATCAAAATGTCGCGGTAACGGTTGCGTAGCGACGCGACGGTTGTTATTAACATGGCAGAATAAATTGCATGTCAAATTAGAAAGTACTTTAAAATATATTAGTTTATATGTGTAATGTAATGTTATATAGCCTATAGCACTTCTGAAGAATGCAGCTTTCATACAAAACAAAAACAATGTAAATCGGACCAGTAGATCCAGAGATCTTAGCGTTCAAACAAACAAACAAACAAACAAACAAACAAACTCTTCCGCTTTATTATATTAGTATAGATTACTTTTTAATGACGACGTGCCATTGCACGGTCGTGGTGGGTTTGAATGACTAAGTAAGATTACCGGAGATCCAACCTTCAGTTTTCAGTTATGCAGCGGCATGCCTAGTATACCTACCCAATGTACAGTACAGTACATGAATCACGAGTGGCTGGACATTAATGATTTGCATTTTTTTAATTATTTGGGTACTTGATGGTGAAATAAAATAATTGGAATTTGAAAAATTTATATTTATTCAATTTTTTTTAATTACACATAAATTTTTATTATTTGTCAAGCTTCAATATTGAATAAAAGTTTACATTTATTTACTTAAATATAAACAAATAAATTTATATATAGGACAACTTGTTAAATAATAATATAACTTATAAAGCTAATAGTAATCTTTCGTGATTTCAACTGTGAATACATTTTTCTTATAAAAGTTTTAAAATCTATAATATATAATATTTTCAAATTTTCTTTGTTTAATTTTTTTTTGGTCATGCCTTATCATAGAACTCTTATTCTTTAAGTTTTATACAAATACATACCTTAATTAAAAAATGGTATTTTTAAAACTAAATACCACATTTCATTCAAATTAAATATAGTA